>CALSCQ010000534.1:0-14635 GCA_943704525.1 Pigoraptor vietnamica
GGGGGGAGAAGGGAGACCCACCAACGAGATGGAATAACAGGGCACACGCAGAAGACGTCGCCAGTGTCCGTAACATAGAACACCGTAAACGCCTCCCATCCCTGCGCGGGACCAAAGTCGAAGCTCACGACCTCGCGCGCATCGAGCGCAACGCCAAGCGACGTCGAGAGGGAGCCCTCGCGCATGAGCGGAACTGCAAGCTCGGCGGCATCGGGATTCCGGATGTCGTACAGCCTGTGTGTGTGTGTGTGTGTGTGTGTGTGTGTGTGTGTGTGTGTGTGTGTATGTGTGTGTGTGTGTGCGTGCGCGTGTGTGTGTGTGTGTGTGTGTGTGTGTGTGCGTGCGTGCGTGCGTGCGTGTGTGTGTGCGTGCGTGCGTGTGTGTGTGTGTGTGCGCGCGCGCGTGTGTGTGTGGGTGTGTGTGTGTGCGTGCGTGAGCGTGCGTGTGTGTGTGTGTGTGCGTGTGTCGGGAGCATTAGTCGATAAACAGAACACGACAGGAGAAGCAGGAGTACAAAACAGAGCGCGGCGCAGCGACGCACCTGAGCACACCGTCAGAAGTCAACACAGCGATGAACATGCCGCCGTCACCGAGCGGGTGCCACCGCGCCTGCAGCACGCGCAGCGACGGCCGCCTCATGTGGAATGAGGCGCCGAGGGGGAAGAGCCTGCGTGCGGCGACACATTACGATCAGCCACCTGTCCGCCAATCTCACGAACGTGTGCATGCGTGGGCGCATGTATCATCTTCCACACACGAGCCACAAACCACACACGCACGCAATCCGCACTGCACATGGAGCACGTGCCTGCATGTGGCCTTCGCCTCCCCGCGGCCAAACAGGCCGTTTGAGCCCAAGTGCGGCAGCTCCACAATCTCCACGCCGCTGTCGGCGACCAGCGCCAAGAACTGTCCCGTCGGGCTGACCAGCAGCTCGCGGACGTCTTTGTTGGACGGAACGGGGTTGCAAACGAGCTCCTGCAGCACAATACGTGACGAATTGGCGCACGTGACTGTCGCGCGTATTCCCACACAGTCACGCACGCGCATACACAGATCGACATAACGTGCGCAGACACGCGCATGCGCACCTGGCAGTCGTCGCCGTTCCCCGACTCTCTCAGGCGGTTGAGATTAGAGGCGAAAAGCACACTGTACTTGCGCAGGGGGTCAAACACGTACAGCATCCCCTCGCGCTGTGCGAGTAGATTGCACGGCCGCGGTCCAATCTTCGCATCTTCCACCACGATGGACGTGAGCAGCGGGTGGCGTTTCAGGACCTCCCGCCAGTCGGCGTTGCTCTTGCCTGTCATCTTTAAAGTGAAGGACCGCTAGCCGTGACACTCGCAGAGTGGCCGAGTGCGAGTGCGCCCTCGCCGCACGGGGAAGCGCACACACTACGGCCACACGTGGTTGTCTTTAGAGAGAAAGAGAGCGGACGGGAAGACGGGACGTTGGCGCTAATGACGCGTTGCGTTTTGAAACGGCGTGTGCGAGCAGCGGAGTTTCGCGCCAGCTTCCTGCCGAGATTGCGCTCACATTGTTTCCGAGATCTCGGAAGGGTTTGTTGTTGATAGAGTCTTCTGTCCGAGATCTCGTGACCAGGTCGAGCAGTCGGCTGGGCAACGAGAGCGAAAGGGTTGCGTGCGTGCGACCGGAAGGACGCTGCAGGATATTTATTCCACAGTGTGTGCAGGTGTCAGCGAGCTGTTTATGTGGTGTGTGTGCGTGTGTGTGTGTGTGTGTGTATGTGTGAAATTGTTCGGTTGGCAGTGTGGGCTGTAATTCCACCGTCCACTTTCGCCGACTCGGCACCCGATTAGAAGCGATTACGAGCGTCCCACGCAAAAAAGCGAGTGACTGTACGAGGGCACTGCCTCACGATCCCTTCGATGGGAAGGCTTGTATTCTGAACGCCGCGGCCACCCGCGCATTATGGTGTGTGGGGCCCGTTTGGCCCAACTGGCACTGCATGACTCGACTGCTGTGCATCTGCGTTGCGTAGTGGCTTGCTGTGACAGGCGTTCCTGTCGACGCAGCCGAATCCCTGTGGCAGCGGCAGCACGGGGAGCCCATACACGGCGCGCGTGCACCCGCTCGACTCGGATGAGAGCGGCCGGCGGCAGATGTCGTTCGCTCCCGGCGTCGAAGGGCCGGTGCTCTTCACGCACAGAGTGGAGGACTACGAGCTTCTCGAAGATATAGGTGAGAGACTGGACGGTGCTGCGTCTGCTTGTGTGGATGGCGGCTTGTTCGTTCGCGCCGTGCTCACTCGACGTCGCTCGACAGGGTGCAATTCGAAGGGCGATCTTACTGTGCATCGCGCGCGCCACAAACCCACGGGAGCGTTTGTTGCCATTAAGCGCATTGATCTGGAGGCGGAGCTGGACCGATTCTCCACCGACGAGGTATGGTGTATGCAACAGCTTCACGTGCGAGCAGTGATGCCCGTGTGTATGGGATGTGTACGAGTGTGTGCGTGTGAATGTGCGCCTAAATTGCCTTGCCCATGCCCACTGCTTCCAGCCGCACGAAATCCACCTCTCTCGCCTACTGCGGGACGACAATGTCACCGAGTGCTTGGCGTCGTTTGTTGTGGACGACGAGCTCTGGGTCGTTATGCCGCTGCTGGACGGAGGTACGCGAGGGCGGCGGAGATGGAGAGGCGTCTGCTGAGATGGGGTTTGATAGGGTCATGATAGGAGTGGCTGGTGCGGGAGACAGAGAGAGAGCGGCGTCTTCAATTGGCGTTCAGACGTGTAATTGTGGTGGCTGGTGCGGGAGACAGAGAGAGAGGCGTCTTCAATTGGCGTTCAGACGTGTAATTGTGATGGCTGGTGCGGGAGACAGAGAGAGAGGCGGCTTTAATTGGCGTTCAGACGTGTAATTGTGGTGGCTGGTAGAGACAGAGAGAGAGGCGTCTTCAATTGTTTGTAGTGGCTGGGGCAAAGGAGAGGAGTGGCAGTGTTTGTGACACGCGGTGAAGAGGAGAGTGCGACTCGATTGTGGGGGATATCTATCTATCTGGATATCTACTTATGGGCATTGTTCCACTCGCGGCGCATAGGGTGCCTTGCGAGCGTCCTCCTCACGCGCGATTACTTTGACGGACTTCCCGAGTCTGTCGTGTCGCTGTGTGTGAGGGACATATTGCGCGCACTTGCATACCTCCACAAGAACGCCGTCGTCTTTCGGTGCGTGCTTTGCGTGCCCGTGTCGGCCTGCAGCCCCTTGTTGTAGTGCCACTTTCTTGCATGTGCGCACGTGCGCTGTAAGCGGATGGGATCCCGCGCACGTCTGCGTCCGACTCTCTCTACATTTGCGAATGGCTGCGGACAGGGTCCTGATCTGACGCTCTGACGCGCCACAGGAATGTGAGGCCCAGTCGCATGCTTGCCCACAGCGACGGCTCTGTGCGCCTGTCGAATTTCGCGGACGCCGTGCTGCTCTACCGAGGGGGTCAGCGCGTGCGGCGCGAGTACTCGTTCGGGGCGAGCGTCGCCGACTCGCTGCCGTGGATTGCGCCGGAGGTCTTGCAACAGGTGGGACTTGGCGAACGATCGTTGGGGAGTGAGCGAGGGGGCTTCGAAGGAGGGCTGATGACCTCACGTACATGGCACAAGCGCACCTGCGCAATCAGCCACGCACTCTCAAGACTACTAGGTCAGTCTGTTTGTCTTATGGGGCGTGTTTTGGCGTAGGATTTGCAAGGCTACGACACTTCGGCCGACATCTATGGACTCGGCATATCGGCCATACAATTGGCGACTGGGCGCGTTCCCTACGCCGGCATGGAGCCCACGAAGGTGTGTTGTGGATGTGTTGATGTGGAAGGGCTTGTCGGTGTATTCTTCGCACGCCCGTGCGTTTTCGTGCGAATGTGCGTGCATGCAATGTGCCTGTGTCTATTGACGTGATTCTGACGCATCCCATCCGGGGCAGGTGCTCTTGTTAAAGCTCAATGGGCGACCGCCGGCGCTTGATGATTTTTCGTCGTCGCAGCGAAAATTTACGCGCCAATTTCGCCAGTTTGTGGACCTCTGTCTGCGCCGAAATGCGCGGGAAAGGTAAGGGTCTGAGGTCATGTCGCGGGTGGTGCGTGTGCATGTTGTGTAGTAGAGAGGTGGTGGTCTGACTGTTCCTCTTCGTTTTTCACACGCACACACACACGCACGCACGCACGCACACACACAAACACACACACGCACGCACGCACGCACGCACACACACACACACACACACACACACACACACACACACACACACACACACACACACACACACACACACACACACACACACACACACACACACACACACACACACACACACACACCACACAACACCACGCCACACCACACCACGTCACAGGCCAAGCGCCGAACAGCTGCTGGACCACCCGTTCGTGAAGGGCACAAAGCGAAAATCGCAAATACTTCCTTCACTGCTCAAGGCCCTCCCGTCTCTCTCCGATCGCACGCGGCTCGAGCGCGAGGCCGCCCTGCAAGCACAACACGCACTCGGTACCATGCGATCGCAGGTTGCCGAGGCGGCCGCTGCGGAGCTTGGTACGTGTGGGCACTCTCTCACTCGCCCGGTTGTTATTCTCTGCTGTGCTATCAACTCGCAATGCACTTGAATTCGTCTTTTGAACTACACACGCACTGCAGACCACTCATTTTTCCTTCCACACAAACTGCGTGTGAGAGAAACATGCACGCGCACACGATATCACCCTCTCATCGCCCTCTACCACCCTCTCAGGTGAAGAAGGGCCGCCCGTGCTGCGACGGAGCATCGACGACATTGCGGCGCAGGGGCAGGCCATGGCGGAGGCAGCCGAAGCAGCTGACCACGGTGCCGCTGGTCCCCCCATGTGGGTCTTCTAGCACATAAAATGGTGTGATAAGAGTGTGGCGTTCTTCGTTGTGCTCGTGTGGGTACTGTCGCGTACGTTGTTCGTAGTCCCATCTCGAACGTTCGAGTCAATGTGAGGCATGTGTGCAAGCTATTCTCTGTCCACAACAACTACTCAAACACACCAAGGCGACTTTGAGAAACTAGCCCTCCGTCCCCGTGCACAACAGCGGCGCTTCACGCATATTTACAGACGAGGCACGCCCAAACGCACCGGCGCAAAATTCAACCACGCAAGAAGAGACACGTCGCCACACTCACGCGCGCACTTCACGCACATTCCCGCACATGCCACACTTCAGTCATCGTCGTCCTCGTAGATAAAGATCTCGCTCTCCTCCAGGAACTGCGAGAAGGCAAGCGCGCCCTGCGCCCCGCCCCAAATGCCGAAGCCCACCACGACAGACACCTTCGCGGCGTCCAGAAAGGCCGTGAACGTCGGCCGCTGTTGGTGCAGTTGAATCGACGACATGTGTCGCACGCGAACGGTGGGACTCGCGCTCACGGGTACAGCGGCCGTCCGTGTGAGGGCGCGCGTGGCAAGGCGCGCGGCGGAAATCATGTTTGCGACGTGCGAGCGCTTCGAGGACAATGATTCTGTGACGAAAACGCAAAACAAAACAAAAAGAGAGAAGTGAGGAAACAACCACCCTCAGGACACCGCGACGTTCCTCCGTCCCATTCAAGAACCCGTGCGCCAACGAAATACAATGCCAGGTGTGGATTCACAATCGGCTCAAGCGAGTAGGAACAATTCAACACACCGCCTCCGTCTCGAAATTCAGCCCCGGTACACGCAGAGAGCACAACAAGAGCTCGCTGTTCGACAGGCCTCGTCACACGCAGAGGCACTGCGCGCACAAAAAGAAGCGAATGGCTGAAAGTGACGGCTTCGGTCGTCGCCGTTTGTTTTGAAGTCGTCGTCAAGGGGACTTACTTAGGGGTGGGTTGTTTAAATTGGAAATTCGGCTCAATCTGATTGTCTTTTGTGAGTTCTAAGCCAAATAAAACACATCTCGAATTGGTGCGTCATTTCCCATGTGACGTCACTGTCGATCTTCACCACGGCACACTACTGTGTACTGAACGGACCGCAACAATAACACAGGCAAACGTTGGACTTCCGCTAAACCTAGAAGAAGAACTCAACAGCACAGCGCTCGGTGTTGCTTGCGACTGCGTCTGAAGCGGCTCTCACACTCTGATCATTCGTGGAAGGCGAGGGCATATTTTTCGCGCACCGATTAAGCTTTTACGGGCTATTGCTTGGGTGTGTCTCTATCGTGTGTGAGGGCCCTTGGGCTGAGCGCGGAGAATGGCGGACCTTCGTAAGATGACGGAGGAGGAGCGATTGGCGCTGTTGAAGAAGTACACGATCGCGGGCTTTGCTGCGCTGCCGTGGCTGCACTTTGTGACGATTGTGTGGTTTTTTGGGGAGGCCCGCCGACCGGACGCAAGCCCGCTCTACCGCAAGTGTGCGTGTTGTTGCGATGTGCTCTTCATGCCGCTCTCACTCCATTCCCGCTGTTTCTGTTGTTGGCAGTCGTCGTCGCACAGTGCTGTTTTTGCGTGTTCGTCGAAGTCTGCACGTGTGTGTTTGTGCGTGTGTGCGCACAGTGTCTATGCTTACGGTGCCGTTGACTTGCATGAGTACGCACCGCTCATACTGTCAATGTTCGCAGACCTCATTCTCTGTGCCATCGGCTGCACCCTCTGGACGGCCTTCCTTATCACGTGGACGACCATCTATCAGCTCGAGTGGCAGACGTGGGGACACAAGGGCGACCGCATCGCAATTCTCATTCCCAAAGGAAACGCGCAGACGTCCTGAAAAGCCTGCCGTTCGCTGCGTGCGTGCGCGTGCCCTTCGCGTGATCAAAATTAACCGCGCCTGCGTCTGCGTGCTTTACGTGAGAGGCTGTCGTGCGACCTGTCCGTGTGGGCACACTGCGCACCCCTTCACGTGCCTCGTTTTGCTTGTACTTCCGCGCATACGCAGCCAGCTCATTGAGTGTTCGTGTGAACACCTTTCCAACACCTTATAAGTCCTATCTTCTCGCTTACGCACGCTGGATGAATCTTTGCTTCTTAGTTTAACTCAGTGACGGCACACACATCCGCCACATCAGCACTCACGCCGACAGATGCACGCACAGCAGCAAGACGCAGCGCCGCGTTACAGCACGGGCGCTCACAGCTCATCCTTCGAACCGTCGTCCAGTTGAAGGGGCTCGCCGTCCGCCTGCGCCTCGGCAGTCTTTCGCTTCGCGCGCCGCTTGCCGCTCTTCGACGAACCGTCGCCCCCCTCCTTCTTCTTGTCGTCCTTGTCCTTCTTGCTCTCCTTTTCCTTCTCGCTCTCGGCCTTGCCCTCCTCCTTCTTCTCCTCCTTCTTCTCCTCCTTGGTCTCGTCCCGCGCCTCGCCCTCGCTCTCGGGCGCATCCTTCGGCTCATCCTGCTTAGCCGCATCGTCACCCTCGCGGGCGCTCTCGTCGGCAGCCTTCTCCGCGCGCGCCTCCTCCTCGCTCTTCGCGGGCTCCTCCTCCTTCTTCTCGCCCTCCTTGCTCGCGTCGGCCGTCGCGTTCTTCGCCGGCGCCGGCTTGGGCTTCGGCTTGGGCTTCGGCTTGCGCACAATTGACGTCAGCTCACGCTCGATCCGCTTGACGCGCATCCCAATGTCGCGCGTGGTGAGGACGGGGTTCTCGTGCGGCTGCAGCTTATCCTGCTCGCCCTGCTTCTCCTCGAGCCACTTCTCGCTCTCCACAATCAGCTTCTCCACATAATCGAGGTCGTCATCCGTCTGCCCGCGCTCCTCTGCGCTAATGTTGCGCGCGGAGACGAGGAACGAGCGCGTCATGTTGCACATGTCGCGAAAGTCCTGCGTGAAGCGAGGGCGGTTCTTGATCTCGTCGTGGCGGAAGGCAATCGCGTCCCACGGCGTGCGGATCTTCGAAAGGCGCGAGCGGTACTCGGACGCCCCTGCGCACGCACTCAAGTCAGAAATTGCGCGCTACAGAAACACACACCAAACATCACGCACGCACACACGCACGCACGGCATGCACGCACACACTCCCACTACGCACCAGCATCCGTCGCATCGTACAGCCACGCCGTCGCCTCGTCCACGAGTGCCAGCAAGCTCTCCCTCTCTTCCGCCGTGCTCACGCGCTCGTAGTCGGCGTCGGTCAGCTTGTCGCGCGTGGCATACGCAAACGCCTCGAGCTCGTTCTTGGCGCGCTCCACCTCGCGCCGCTCCTCCTCGCGACGGTTCATCTCCTCCAGGCGCCCACGGCCCGCGCGCATCTCGTCGTCGCTCGTCGCGGGGAGGTCGAGGCGGTCGGCGACAATGCGCAGGCGCTCCTTCATCACGCGCGGCTTCGGCGGCTCCTTCTTCTCTTCCTTCTTTTCCTCCTTCTTGTCGTCCTTCTTCTCGTCCTTCTTCTCTTCCTTCTTCTCCTCCGCCTTCGGCTCCTTGTCCGCCGTGTCGCCCTTCGCGCCGTCCTCCTGCTTTGCCGCCTCCTCAGCACCGTCACCGGCAGACCCCGCGTTCTCTTCGCCGCTCCCCTTTTCCTTGCCCTCGTCAGAAGCGCCCTCCGCGCCGCTCTCCCCAGACGACCCTTCACGCGCGTTCTCCGACTCCGGCGTCTCCTCGCCAGCCGACTCCTCACGCGGCGCGTCCTCCTTCGGAGACTCGTCGCGCGCGCCCTCGGCCTTGCCGGCGTCCTCCGCCTTCTCCCCTTCACCAGACGACTCGCCCGTCGGCTGTTCGCCCGCCTGCTCGCCCGCCGGCGCTTCGTCCTCCGTAGCCGCGTCGCCGTCCGCGGCCGCCTCTCCCTTCTCCGAACTGCCGAAAAAGCTCGACAGGGTGTCACCGAGCCGCTCAAACGTCGACTTCTTCGCCGCGGCTTCGGCCTCTTCGGCGGCAATGACGTCAGCGGGGCGCTCGTAGACAGCCTCCGCGGAATCGACGGAGAGAATGCCGCTGTGGTCGAGGTTGAAGTGGACCTTCACGCCCTTAGCGTCGTCCTGCGGTGGAGAAGCGCAGTGTCAACCATGTGTGGCTTATATACTTCACATACACAAACTTCAGTTGCACGCGCAAAGACGAGAGAAGCAAAAACACCCGAGTGCACGCGCGTGAACAGATTCGAGCACGGGCCACAAAGCGCACCTTCTCGTGCTTTGCGATGGCGTCACCCAGTCCCTCCAGGCGGACCTTCGTAATGGCCTTGGAGCCAAAGAGCGCGCGCTGCGACTCCGAGAGAAACTCGAGGTCGCCGTACTCGACCGAGATGTCAAAATCGCCCGACTGCCGCGCAAAGGTCATCACCTTCTTCTGTGGGAACGCGTTGTGGCGGTGGATCAGCGCGCGCGTCACCGTCTTCGCCGCCGACTCGGTGCCGTCCTCCTCCGTCTGTGCCCCGCGCTCAAACGACACGGTGATGGGGAACAGCGTCGCGTCCTTCACGACAAAGTTCTTGACCTTGAACGCCTTGCTCAGGGCGGCCGCCTGGAAAGCGGCGCCGAGCGCGGCGGCCTCGTCCGAGTTGATGTTCTTGCTGAGGTCCGTGCGCTCCGTCACCTGCTGCAGAATCGCCTGCACCTTCGGGATGCGAGGACCGCCACCAAAGAGAATGACCTGGCTGATCGATGACAGGGGGACGTCCGACGCACGCAGGGCCTGCTCGAGGGGCGCACCCGCGCGCGCGAAGAGGTCCGCGCACATCTCTTCAAACTCGACGCGCGTGACCTTCGCCTTGAAGTCGATGTCGTCCGCGAGCGACTCGATCTGCGCAAACGTTTCCGTGTTGGCGCTCAGCACCTCCTTGACGCGCTTCGCCTCCTTCGAGAGCTTGATCATCGCGCGCGCGTTCTTCCGCACGTCGTTCTTCACGCCCTTCTGCTTCATAAACAGCGCGGCAAGGTGGTCGCGCAGGCGAAACTCCATCTGGAGGCCGCCGAGCGTGCGGTCGTAGCCAACCGCGAGAACCTCCGCGATCGGGTGCGTCTCGGTGCGCTTGCCCTCCTTCACCTTGCCAGTGTAGTACGCCACGAGCGTCGCCGTCGTGCTGCCGGCGCCCATGTCATAGAACAGAATGTGCTGCGCAGTCGCGTTGAACTCCGCGCGCCGAAACACGCCGTAATTGAGGGCGACGGCGGCGTTGTCCGACTGCAGCTGCAGCACGCTCAGGCCGGCAAGCGCGGCGGCGTCCAGCACCGCGCGCCGCTCGGCCTGCGCAAAAAACGGCGGCACAGTGATCACCGCCGCACCGATTCGCTCGCCACCGTACGCCTCCGCCTGCTTCCGCGCGTCGTCAAAGATCATGGCGACGAGCTCCTCGACGGAGTAAGAGCTGCCGTCGGGCGCCTTGAACACGACCGTCCCGCGCGTCTCGTGGGCCACAATGTCGTAGTGGGGGAACCACTCGCGATAGAGGCTCACGACAGGGCTGTCGGCGCGCTGTCCGAGGAGCATCTGCAGGTACGCAAACGACGCCTTGGGCTGCTTCACCGCAACCGCGCGCGCGGGGTCGCCCACGAGCCGCTCGCCGTTGTACACCGACACGACGGCAGGCGTCTTGCGCTTCGACTGAAAGTTGAGGACAATCTCCATGGGAACGCCGGGCTTGACAAGGCCCACCTGTGTACGCACGTGACACGTGACATGGAAGGAGATGAGAGTCAGCACACACACACACACACACGCAAAGTGAACTGCCACAAGCGAAGCAAATGCCGAAATGACTCTGACCTTGAACCACTCAAGGCCCAAATCGACCGACATGACGCTCACGGCGCTCACGGATGCCGCCAGGCAGAGCACGACAGCGCCCAGTAGCACAGCGCGCGAAACCGCCGCCATTTTTCACCAAACGCCCTTTGCAGCGCAAGCAGGATTAGATGGGCGTTACGTCCCCCACAAATTTAACAAAGAGAAAAGAATAAGAATGCACTGCTTATAAAGGGCACATTATTGGCGCAAGATGTGGCGGTTAGATGCATGACGTGTACTGTGGTGGTGTGGTGTAGTGTGTGTGTGTGTGGTGTGTGTGTGTGTGTGTGTGGCGTGTGTCGGCGTGTGTCAGCAACTGCTGAGCATGTGCGGGCGTGCGGGTTGCGGTGGCAGCATGTGATTGGCTGGCGGGCGTCGCTACTATTGTACTTATCTGGCATCATCATTTAGCATGAAAATCATTGATACGATATTGGATTTATGGACACTGAAAGTAAGTACCGTAAACGAGGAACTAATTTTACTTTTTGTTACAACAGTCAAAATTTGTTACACAAAATCCTCCATATTTACTACATCTCGACATTTATGATTCACAATATTATACTATTCCTATTCAATTTCAGTCTAATATAAATTAAGTATAAGCAATTTAAACGCTGCGCCATTTTGGACGACGCACTCGGTGTGTTTTTGCCGCCCAAAGTTCGGCGAACGGCACTTTCTGAAACGGCACTTTCTGAAACGCCGGTCACCACTTCCCTTTCCCAGTCAAGACAATAGCCATCCACACACATACACTTTGCGCGTCGTGTTGTGCACGCACCGGCGATGGCGGACGCAAGCGACGTGGACGCGGTCGTGCCGCACGAGCCGCGAAGGGGTCCGCTCGAGATTGTGCAGATTGTGTCGATTGTCCTCGACTCGCGCTTTGCATGGTACCTCGTCACGCGCGACATTGCCGGCAGCCGCGAGCAGTGCTTCGTGTCGTCGCTGCGGGGCATCATGGCGGACTTTGACCAGCAGGTGCGGCACGTGCAGATCAAGCACCTGTACACGCTCGACGGGCGTCCGCTCGACAAGAGCCGCTACTTTGGGTCAGCGGCGAGCAAGAAGGAGCGCTCCCACAAGATGCACGCCTACGCCTGCACTGCGTACGCCATGTTCACGGGCTTGCTGCGTCGCAAGGACCCCGAGTTTTTCCGCACGCCCTTTTTCCAGCGATGCAACGCCGCTCTCATGCGCGTGGCAATGTCCGCACTCGACAACGAACGGCGATTCCTCGCACAACGCCGCGCCATCGCACCCATGACGCCGCTTCCGGCGCCTCCGCCGCCCCGCATGGTCGATGACGACATTGATGCGGCCATTGAGTCTGCGATGAACGAGCTGGAGGCCACGGGGGTGCTCAAGCGACCAACGGACGGCGGCGGTGAGCCCGCTGCCAAGCGCGCCCGTGTGGAGCATTCCTAGGCTTCTGCTGTGCAGTGCGTTGCGCGTGCGTGCGCGTGCGGTTTGTAGGTGCGTTGTCCTGCGTGCTTTGCGTGCGTGCGTGTGTGTCTTTCCAAAGAAATAGTCCAGCCTTTCATTCTTTCTCAGCAGAAGTCGTCGTCGCTTTCCACCCTTCTCCTTTTCGCAGTCGCCTTCCGGCGCACCGTCCCATTGCCAGCCTGCATTTCCGGCTGTTCCGCAGCGGCCACGCCCAAAAGTGCGGCGTGAATTTCATCGCCGTACTTGCGCGCGCGCGCGTCGCCGACAATATCCGCGATGGACTCCCGCGTCACGTGCGCCAGGGACGTCAGCGACAACATTTCCGGCTCGCTCAAAACGGCGTGCGGGAAGACACCGTGTGCCGCGGCAAGGCGATCGCGACACGCTGCGAGCGATGCCATCGCCTGCGGATTTGCAGCGGCGGCGGGCTGTCCTATATCGTTGGCTCGATGCGACGATGGCCACTTTGCGCCTGCCACAGGGGAGACAATCGGCCCCGAAATGTCCTCCTCCACCAATTCGACCGCAAGCTCCCGCGGAATGGCCCTGGCGCGCGCGCCGGGGACGACGTAGCAGACGGTCGAGTACGGCGTGTAGTGGAAGTCTTCCTTGAGGACGCCTTCGGTGAGTAGCCGAATGACGACGCGTTCGCAGTCGCCGCGCGTGAGCGACGAGGGCGCACCCGGCGCGTCCCCGCGCAGGGCCTTGGCCTGGTGCGGGACGGCACTGTAAGCACACGCGAAGCGAATGTTTTTCTTATATCATGCATGTAGACATGGGGACACGGGGGTGGCGTGAGCACACCTTTGCACCGGTCCCCTTCCATAGGTCGACTAGCTGCTGCACTGTGATTCGCTTGTCGTTCTCCCTGCAAGCGTCGAGAATGGCCACTGTTTCACAGCGCCCGTTCACAAGACATGAGTAACGGCGACGGCAATGGCAACAAAGCATTCGCATTGATGGCAGCAGGCATCTCACACCACGGCACACACATGCACACGCACACACGCAAACAAACACACGCTCATTACACGCGCGCACACACGCACGCACGCACACACACACACACACACACACACACACAACACACGCACACACCGAGGCTGGCCGCTTCCTCGGCAATTGCATGTCGCGCAATTTTCGGCGCCGCTCCGTCGAAGCGACGGCGGCAGTTGTCGCACATTCCGTTGCACTCGTCCGCGGTGACAGACTCCCCAAAGTAGCGCGCAACAAGCGAGCGCCGACAGTCGGAGAAATTCTAGAAGAAGAAAGCAGCACAAAGTCATCCCTCAGCAAGAAATCTCCGATTAGGGAGGAAGAGGTGAGCATCGCAACACGTCCACACCATTTCATACACCCAAGTCACCCACCTCGCAAAAGCGAACCATAGCGTGCAAGTTGCCCATGCCGCCGCGCTGGTCCGACACCACGATCGACGCCTGGCGCGACATGTCCGCGGGACTGCAATCGCACGCGCGTATCTCAGCACACAGTCCGAACAATTCCAAGTACGACAGGAGAGCGCAGAATAATCGCAAGGCAAACCAGGACGGACAAACGGCGCACAATCCGCGGACGCACCGAAAGAAGAGCAGGCAGTGTGCAGGGAGCCCATCGCGTCCCGCGCGGCCAGTCTCCTGGTAGTAGTTCTCGATACTCTTGGCCATCGTGTGGTGGATGACGAAGCGCGTGTCGGGCTTGTTGATTCCCAGGCCAAACGCAACCGTCGCCACGACAACGCGCGCCTTGTTCGAGCTCCAGAGGCCATGCGCCTGGCGGCGCAATTGGGATGAGGACATCAGGGCATGGTTACAGTTCAATTTGCCGCCGCACACAGTACATTAAATGTGGAAATGGAGCACCTGGCTGCTCACCAACACATTCACGAACACGCATAAAACGCTGTCAACACCACTTCTTACGCAAGATCACTCGACAGGTCTGACGCACCTGAGCGCGCATGTCGGCCTCCATGTCGCCGTGGTAGAACACGCACGAGATGCCGCGCGATCCGAGCTCGTTGCACGTGACTTCCGCGTCCTTCCTCGACAGGCAGTACACAATTCCGCTGCTCGTCGGAAAGTTTTCGCGAATGAACGCGGCGATGGCGTCCATTTGGGCGTCCGTCTGCGCGGGCTTCGGGCGTATGTCGTAATACAGGTTCGGACGGTTGAAAGGGCTCCGAAATTCGATGCAGCGCGGAATGCCGAGAATAGCCTTGACGTCCGCCAGCACCTTCGGGGTCGCGGTCGCCGTGAGCCCCATAATAGGCGCCGTCGGGAAGTGGCGCCTGAAAATGGCAAGCTGCTGGAAATCGACGCGAAAGTCGTGCCCCCACTGGGAGCAGCAGTGGACCTCGTCTATGACGACGCGCGCAAGGCGGCCGCTGCGGTAGAGCTTCTCGACCTGCGGGTTGTTAATTAGAAATTGCACACAAAACGACCACAAAAGATCGCATTTCACACAACGCCCCTTCCCTCCCTCCCTCCCCCC
>CALSCQ010000537.1:0-2500 GCA_943704525.1 Pigoraptor vietnamica
GGGGGGGGGGGAATGAGCAAAGAGGGGACGTCAGAAAGAGAGTGACGGACGAAGGGACCGCGTAACGGAAAGGGATTCTCAGGGAGGCGAGGCGGGGGAAAGAGAGGCGGGATCGGGAGGCACGGAATCGCAAAGTGGCATAAAATGCAGCACAGCTTCTCGGAAAAAGGCCACACCTGAGGTCCTCAAAGTCACCGGTCTCAATGCCGTTTTCGCGGAGAAGCGCAATCGCCTCCTTCCAAGACAGCCTATAATAGAGAGAGATAAGCGAAATGCGGCATACCGAGCACGAACCCACACACACACACACACACACACATGCTCTCGAGGACACTAAGAGGCGCGCAAATTGGCTGAACACGCGTGCACACCAACCGAAGCGACGGCTCGAGGAACTTGAACGGCTCGCAGGGGAACTGGCGGTTCACCGTCGCAATTTCGGTGGCAAAGCGGTCGCGGAGACCCTTGAAGATCGACACAAACAGGCGGTCGAGGACGTCCAGCACCTGCCAACAGCCGCGATGCGATGGGCGATGCCAGTCAGAGCCCGCGACGTTCCAAAGGAGAACAAAGGATACCCCGATGCAGAACAACATATTACGACGTAGAACAACATATTACGACGTAGGACAAAAATATTTTGACGTATAGGCGGGGCGTAAACTAAACGTGTGAGTCATGCGTGCGTGTATGGTGTGAATGTGAGGCGAGTCTGCCGCTGCAGTTTCAGAAAGCGGGCGCACCTCGTGGTAGTGGTCGTTGAAGGCCATCTCAATATCGAGGCCGACGAACTCGGTGAGGTGACGGTGGGTGTTGGAGTCCTCGGCGCGGAACACTGGAACGCCATACGCACAAATGATGCCAATCGTGTCAGCATGCGGTTCAATGCACTTACATAGCGACGCACGAGAATGGAGGCCAAAGGGTGTGGATTGGACGCTTGGGGGGTGGCAGGAATAGACGCACGCGACTCATAAAATAGGGGGTGGAGGCCAATGAGTGTAGATAGACGCAAGGATGGCAGGAATAGACACAATGGCAAGCGCTGCACGCACCGGGCCCAATCTCAAAGACGCGCTCCATGTCGGCGCAGATGGCCATCTGCTTGTACAGCTGCGGCGACTGCGCAAGGTACGCGTTGCCCTTGAAGTACGACACCTGCGCGAGGGGAGAGCAGAAGGAAGAGGAGGGGGGTGAGGGGTGAGAAGGTACGGTGCGTTGAGGGTACTGAATAGCAAAATTTTACGGCCAGAAGGGCAGAGAGACGCACGCATGCGAGCCGCCTGCGAGATATGCACTGACATACGCTTGCACTTCCAGCGACTGCTGCACATATGCTGGAACAAACGACAAACCTTGAAGACGTTGGCGCCACCCTCGCTGGCCGTCTGGATAATCTTGGGCGTGTGGATCTCAGTGAAGTCGTTCGCAACGAGGAACTCGCGGAAAAGCGCGCACACGGACGACTGGAGCCTGCGATGGCAATGTCCGCGCGTAAGGCACCATCACGAATTCGGGGGGCACATAAAGCAATATCACGCATTCGTTCAGCAAGCGGTGTCCAACGCACACACTCGGGATAACACGACACACGTGCATGGATGTGGCGACGCACACGCACGCACACGCGCACGCACACGCACACACACGCACGCACGCACACACACACACACACGCACGCGCGCGCGCACACACGCACACACACACACGCACACACACACACGCACACACACACACGCACACACACACACGCACACACACACACGCACACACACACACGCACACGCACACACGACTGTGACACACGCACCGGAAGATGGCCTGGTTGGTTGTTGTGCGCAGATCAATCACGCGGTTGTCGAGACGGGTGTCGATGTTCACGCGCACAAACTGCGCATCCGTCTGAAACAAGAGGGATCAGTGCGTCAGCAACACAAACACATGCGAACGAGTCACACGAGGCCACAAGCCGAAGAGTCTACACACATGCGACATCCCATAGAAATTCTACATTGCGATCGAGGGTACGATGGCATAGGGTTCGACTGCACAAACCGTCCTCGCAGACGCATGCAACAAGCATGCACTCGCACACACATGACACTGGCGTCGGCGGAGCAAAGACACACACCTCCTCGCCCTCGATCTCCGGGCGCGATGCGTCGTCGAGAGAGAAGGGAAGGCGGGGCTCAGCCTGGCTGATGCAGAACATCTTGGCGACGTCAATCTCGACGTCCTGCGTGGGGGATGGCGGTGAGGTCTCGGGAAAACCATGCCAAAGTTTCACGGCGAAAAAAAAAAAGTGCACTGCCAATTGCCGACGCGCTCACACGTGACGAAATAATAGGCGACGACAAAGAGCACCACACAACAGCGAACGGTGAAAGACACATTGCACCCCCATTTCCCGCGTCCACGCACCTGCTGCGTGCAGCTCTCGACCTTCTGCGCCGTCTTCTTGACAACACCCTCAATGTCGACGAGCGACTCCTTCGGGAGG
>CALSCQ010000537.1:5000-12825 GCA_943704525.1 Pigoraptor vietnamica
GTGTGTGAGTGTATGTATAATGTCTGTACGTGTGCGTGGTACTGGTGTGTGCGCACGTGCATGTTTGCCAAGTGTGTATGTGTGTGGGAGAAGACATGCGTCTGCGTGTTATATGGCTGGTCCTTACGCCCATTATCCTCACGAATTCTCAGCAACTGGAGGAGGGCACCGACATCTCGGCGACGTCTCTCAAGTACCGCGTGCTCCCCGAACTCGCTCGCTGGAGGTGGATCTACAAGGTCAAAATGGACCGCAAAAAGTACCTCGAGCTCGTCGCGAAGGAAGAGGAGGCGGTGTACATCAAATCCCAACAGACGAAGAAGAAAATCAACTTCGTGAGGCCGCCGTGCCCGCACGTGTGGAAGCTCAACAAGAAGATCGTTCGCCCCAACATGCCGGGGTCCACCGACATCCCCGCGCCCTCTCTCCTGCGATTCGGCACAATCGAGAGGAACCCCCCGCACATTCGCGCTGACCTGGCCGGTCGCTCGCTGGCGGATCCCCCTCTGCTCATCCCTCAGACACAGGTGAAGGTGGAGAAGGTGCCCCTGCCTGGCGAGGGCGGCTACCTCGGGCTGCGGATACCGCGCGTGATGGGACGGCGACGGAAGGGAAAGAAGGAGCGACTGGAGAAGGTCCGTGGTTGTTGTCCTGTGGAGTGCGTCGTCGTAAGCTCCGTGCTCGCTTGTTGGTCGTGTCGATCGGAAACGTCTTGGGCAGCGTCTCCATTATTCTTGCGAGTCATGGAATTTAGACGGGGCAATACCACGTCCATAATGCTTTGCGCCTTTCCCTTTTCCGAGCACACAATGTGACCTTCCGTCCGTCGCTTCTTCAGATTGCCGCGTTTAAGGAGAAGCGCGACCACCGCAACTTGCTACGCAACCCGCCGACCACCGAGAAGGGCATGCGACGACGCGCGGCCCTCCTGGCCATACAGGCGAAGGAGAAGGAGGAGGCGTTGAAGCTCGCCGAGGCGGAGAAGGACGACTGGGTGCGAACGGTCCCCAAGAAGCGCAAGAAGTTCTGGCGCGTGCTCCTCAAGGTGCGTGGTGCACGTGTGTGCTTGGTGTTGGTAGTAGTGTCTGTGGCTCTGCGCTGCGCGCACGCCCGCTGCACGCCCGCTGGCTCACGCGCATCCCTTGAGGCTACGCACACGCACACACAAGCCTGCCGTCTTTCGCATATCTTATTAGAGTCGAGAATTTTACTGTGCGATTATAAGTTATTGCACGTTTACATCCCGTCTGTTGTTGTCGATATTTATTCCATGCGTGTCCACACCCCCTGTCCGCATGCCGCGTGCAGGCTGCCAAGCACCACCGTCGCAAGAAGTACCTCATGGACGCCCTCAGGATGGCCGATTCGCGCAAGGAGTCGAAGAAGGCGGCGCGTTATCTCGAAGAGGTCAAGATGGGCGACGCGACGCGCATCGCCAACGTGGCCCAGGCGTTCCTCGCACGCAAGGCGGGCGCGCAGATCAAGCGCGAAACGAAGACGGAGGCGAAGCGACGGCGCCGACACGAGCACAAGGGAGACGTCAAGACTCGCAAGGAAGGCGAAGAAGGCGGAGAGCCCGCAGCGGCGGAATAGAAATCGAGGGTTGTGCCGTGTGCTTTGCTGGGAATGTCGGGCGGCTGAGTCTCTATGGTCCATGGTCCTGTGGGCTATGTGTGCGCGTGTGCGTGGCGTTTTCATGTGTGCGCGTGTGTGCGTACGTGCGCGGTTTTGCTGCGTTGCGTTTTTGTGGCGCGCGTTGTGCGAGACAAATACCGAACTGGATTTTGGGAAAGCGTCGCAGTTCGTCGAGATGACGGCGCCCACTGTTCGCTGATGTAATAAGATAGTCGATACCCGTAGACCCGCTTTTAAAAGCTGACTCGTGCGTCCGACTTCTGAACTTCCTAGCTGTCGTGTGCGTCCGACTTCTGAACGCCCAGAGCAAACGCATAGTTCGTAGCTGTCGTGCGTCCGTTCGCCCGCCAAATGTTCAAGACCGTACCAGACCACGTGACGACTTCCGAACGCCCAGAGCAAACTCATATTTCGAAGCTGTCGTGCGTCCGTTCACCCGTCAAATACTCAAGACCGTATCAGACCACGTGACGCCCAGAGCAAACTCATATTTCGTAGTTTTCGTGCGTCCGTTCACCCGTCAAACCCCCAAGACGGGCCGCAATCTCGTAACGACTTCCGAACGCCCAGAGCAAACGCAAATTTCGGTCAGAGGCAACAGCATTTTCACGACGGTGAGACAAAATGGATCCCTTATTACATACGCACGTGACGGGCGCAACCCAAAAGCCGGCTCCCGGCTGCCCTCGCAGTCGAAAAAGGGCAAGTGGACGCGCTCTTCTCGCCAAAAGACAGCGCAAGGAAAAAAACGCCGAACGAACAACGCCGGACAACGCCGCACAGAAGCCGCGGAGCAGCTGACCACGCCAGACGCAGAGCAAGAAAGCACGCGAAGAAACATAACGAATGAGAAAAGACGACGAAATGCAATCAGTGTAGTGACGCAACGATACGCGCGCGCGGCTTGTGGTTGGTGAGGGAGTGAAATTGTGCCATGAGATTGACTTGCATGTGAGGGTGTCGTGCGCTGTGAGCCAAAGCAACGTCGTCTCGCAAGGTTCACTTTCGCTTGTTGTCGACGTTCATGTTTTGAAACGCTTGAATGGCCGCGGGGAAATTTGGCGGTGTTGCGGGCGTGTTCGCGGGCGTGTTGGCCTGTGGTCGCGTAAGGCAAGTGCGCATGTGAGCGATGCGCAATGCATGCAGACACAAGTGTGTGAATGGCGAGCGTGATGCATGTGAGTACGCGTTGCGTATATATCCGCGCGTGACGATTAGTCCAACATTACACGCACAGACAACAGAGGCGCCGGTGAGTGTGTTTTCCACGGCAATTGAGATGGCAATGCGGCAGACGAGTGTGTTACTGCACTCCGCACACTACGCAAACTCACCGGAGTTGCACCAATGAATCCGTTCGGCACTGGCTGCTGGTTATAGAAATTGCTCATGGCAGCCTGCGTGGAATGGACGAGCACGTGAGCCCATGCATGGACACACACACACACACACACACAAACACGCACGCACACATGCCCACACGCACACACACACACACAAACACAAACGCGCAGCCGCATCATGGCCACCATGTACGTTAGATGAGGCGTTACACACGCACACACACACACACACGCATACACACACGCATACACACACGCTCACACACGGCTCACACAAACACGCACGCACACACGCACACACCACAGACGCACAACATCTCCGTCTCGCGTGCACACCCGCCCACAATCGCAACTCTCAACCCTTGCGTACACATAGACAACACACACCTCGTATTGCCACTTTGTCGCAACGAGTGCCTCGAGCGCTGTCTGGTGGTTGCATCCCGTCGTGTTCACAAACTGATTGAGCATCAACTGCTGCTTGAGGTCCATTCTTCGCACGATCGCAGAGCGTCCGCCCTCACGCAACCGCCACCAGTCCTGCGCGAGATGAACTCGCAACACGCGCCGCCTCCCACTCCCAGCGCCGACAGGGACCGGCCTTTGCTGCGGGACCCCGCCAACGCGTGGAGGGGATTTAAACCGACCACAACCTCACGCACGTGCGAGTGAAACGGAATTCGATGTCAAGTTTTGAAAGAGCGCACTCGGTCCCGCACAGTGGAATTCGGTCGTCGACAGTAGCAACCGTTGGCCACTCGAACGATGCACGTGTTGCGAAATAGCGGCACGAAATGATGCAACGCACGGCGATTAACTCCGATTGGCTGTTTCTCCCAAAGTGTGCTGAGAATAAACAATCAAATGAAGGACACCAACAGAGACGTACTCATGAGTAGCTGACGAGAGAGCGCAGGACAGAGAGCGTAGCACGACGACGCGAGAGAGGGCGTGCATGCGCGTGTGTGTGTGCGTGTGTTCGTGTGTGCGAAAAGTGAGGACGTCACTTTCCCTCTCTTCCTTTGGGCTGTAAACAATCGCCGTAATAATTCTGATTTTGGTACATTTCTCATAATAAAAATTGTGCGTAATAAACGCGCGACAAAATAGCGGCAAAAAAGAGGAAATTTTCACTATGGGCTCACTATGGACTCCATAGTCAAGCCATAGTGACAGCGTACACGTCATCATCCCTCTCGTGACGTCAGCCCACGTGAATCGAATTGTCTATGGATTGATTATGCGCAATACAATCTGTATGGAAATGACGACACACTAATATGTCATCATAGTGACGGCATTATAAGATCCCGGATAATCCTCGCGCCAAACTATCCCTCGGGACTTTTAAATTGAAAAATGGTTGTTCTGTTGAACTTTTAGCCCATTTTCAAATAAAACGGTCGACAGCTGTTGGCTCACATGTTGTCTGTTGAGAGTGAGTGCGCATGTGCGCACACTCGTCTCTACTTCAGTCACACACAGAGCCCGTTGCATTGTTTATTCTGTTACGGGGCAGTGCGGTCTTCAAGCGGGCATACGCTGTTGTCCCCATCGCTGTGTTGCAAGCGCCTTTCTAAGAGGTATGTGGACTTGTGTGTAAGAAAGAGAGAGTTGATGGAGACTGGATGTATAATCGGTCGCCGTCCGTCTGCTATGCTCCTGTTTTTGTTTCTGAACTCTCGCTTAACTCGTTCTCCGTCTCTTGGTATCGCAGGCTTTTCATTTGCATTTCCGGAAGCTTTTCTCGATTTTCCGCGCTTCGCTACGCACACACCACGCACACACACACACACACATACACAACAATGGCGGAGGGCCAGGGGGCCTATTACGACCCCGCGGCTCCGACAGATGCTCCCAACGGCGGCGTTGCGCGTCCGTGGAGTGGCGAGGATGCTTACGGGGAGGGTGCGCCGGGTTACGCTCAAGTGCCGCCGCCGCAGTCGTATTCGCAGGTTCCTCCTCCCGACGCTTATGCGCAGCCGCATCATGGCCACCATGTACGTTAGATAAGGCGTTGGGCAATGTGACTGCGCGTGCGAGCGCCTGTGGAAGTGTGAACGAGTGTGGATTGTAGTTGAGACGTGCAGTACGTTTTCTGTTGTTGTCGAATGCGCCGTCGTCCACGAGCTACGCGGATGTGTGTGCATGTGCGTCTGATTCTGTGTACTGACCGCCGGCCCTGTCCCATGTTCCCGCCATTCCTGTCATCACCTCAGGAGGGCCAACGGCAAGGTACGTGAAAAGATGTTGTCGCGAGATGGGTCTCGCCCCGTGACCTCTCACTAACCAGTGTGCGCTGTGCTGTGCAGACGAGAGTGCCGACCGCGCACTTGAGCGGGAACGGCACCGTCAGAGCCGCGAGGGCGAAGTGGATCGCGACAGGAGGGGTCACAGGTGCGTCCACTCGTTGCTGCGCGTGCTGCGTGGTGCGTGTTGGTAGTGTTGGTCCATGTTGGGTTCGCCTCACTTTCGGTGTCCGTATTGCTTGCGTGTGCACCCCACCGCTCCACTATCTCTCGATCTGCTGTCGATTGCAATTCCTATTGCGCACGTGCACTCCACTAGCACGGACAACCGTCCCGACCATGTTGGGTTCGCCTTACTTTCGGTGTCCGTATTGCTTGCTTGTGCACTCCACCGCTCCACTATCTCTCGATCTGCTGTCGATTGCAATTCCTATTGCGCACGTGCACTCCACTAGCACGGACAACCGTCCCGATCTGCTGTCGATTGCATTCATACATGCGCAACAAGACTTTGGCGTGCGTCGCCTCCAACAGTTCGTGATCCATTTCTTCGCTGCGACAGGGATGACCGGCGCGATCGTGACAGGGATCGCTCGCGCGAACGCGACCGCGACCGCGACCACCGGGACTCACGTGACCGCGACAGGGACCGCGACCGTGACCGCGACCGCGACAGGGACCGGGATCGCTCACGTGAGAGGCGGAGGGACAGGTCGCCCCGCGACCGGGACGATCGGAGGAGGAGGTGCGTCGATGGAAACGCTATGGGATGGGGTTGACACATATGGACGGTAATGGGAGTAACACAATTGGAGGGAACGCATGCACACGCGCGCGCGCATTTCGCCTGGGATTCGGCTTCCGAGGAATGTTCGTGAGTTTCTAATGCCGCGCGGCTGCGCTTGCGTTCGTTTTACGCAGGTCTCCATCGCCCAAGCGTCGCAGTGACTCTCCGGCGCGGCCAAAGCGAGCGTGAGTGTCTGGGTAGTAGTTATATGAAAGCGTATGGCGCATCTTGTATCTGGTTGTTAATCGCACTTCTTCAGACGTGCGGAAAAAAGCACGCGCACGACGCATGCGCGGGCGCACACACGCACACACATCCGCCCACTTATTCTCCAATCTTGCTTTAACCCTTGGCCACACGCACAATTCAATCTCTGTTCGTGTGATGTTTCACTCACGCACCTTTATTTTTCATCTCGACAGTCCGTCGAAGCTGTGGGACATGCCTGCGCCGGGCTATGAGCACTTGAGTGCGGGAGAGTACAAGCAGCTCCTCAGTGGGTGTCGTCGCGGAGCCAATCTGCCACTCGACGCGCAGAATGGCGCCTTGCAAAACACCATTTGCACGTCTCATACCTTTTTTCGCGCGCGAATCTCCAAACGCACTCGGTCTCGCACACACACACACACACACACAGACCATGCGTGCGCCCATACCTTGCACACGGGTCATTCTTCCATCACCAAACTATGCATACTGACGCACGTTTGCACATACTCCTATACGCAACCACTGAGCACCCTTCTCTTTTTCTGCCATAGGCGAGGGCCGCCTTCCTCCTCCCGGACAGCGGCCAGGGCCCTCTCTTCTCGGTGGTCTTGGAATTTCGTCGTCCCTTGCGACCGCTGCGCTCACCGGTGTCAACCAGGGCACCCGCCACGCGCGCCGCCTCTACGTCGGCAGCATTCCGCCCGGCATCACAGAGGTGCGTGTGTGTACGTGTGCGGGGCGTGCAGTCACACCTTAGCATGTGCCTTTGTGCTCGTAGCGCCCTATATGATAGGCTGTAGCCAGTTGCTTCCGGCTCGTATGGTGCATGCCTGTATGTACGTGTGTGCATGCATGTATGTATGAAGACATTGTACAATGGGCAAGGTCAGAGAGGACGCGTGTGGCGTCAAGAGGCCGTAATGTGACTCGTAATGTGACTCGATTCGCCCGTCCCTTGTCACGCGCAGCAAGAGATGTCCGAGTTTTTCCAGTTCCACATGGACAATGCCAAGCTCACGCTCGAGCCTGGCTCGCCCATTCTTTCCGTCCAAATCAACCACGAGCGAAACTTTGCGTTCCTCGAGGTGGGTTGGCGTGCGATGTATCATTGTGTGTGTGTGTGTGTGTGTGTGTGTGTGTGTGCGTGTGTGTGTGCGTGCGTGTGCGTGTGCGTGCGTGTGTGTGTGTGTGTTGTGTGTGTGTGTGTGTGTGTGTGTGTGTGTGTGTGTGTGCGCGCGCGTGTACGTGCGTACGTGTGCATATGTGCGTCTGCGCGTGTGGGTGTTTGCAATGTACAGTCGTGGTTGGTTCGAGTGCATTGACGCTGCTTGCGCATTCTAAATCGCCACGCAAACGCGCAGTTCCGTTCCATTGACGAGTGCACCAACTGCCTTGCGTTTGACGGCATTCACTTTAAGGTGGGCGCACAACGGTTCGCTAGAACAGCGACAGTGGCTCGAGTTTCTTGTCGCTATTATAAATTTGTTCTCAATTTTACTGTTGTGTGCCGGGTCACCATCACACACACACACACACACACACACACACTCTCTCTCTCTCTCTCTCTCTCTCTCTCTCTCTCTCTCTCTCTCTCTCTC
>CALSCQ010000540.1:0-18195 GCA_943704525.1 Pigoraptor vietnamica
CACACACACACACACACACACACACACACACACACACACACACACACACACACACACACACACACACACACACACACACACACACACACACACACATACACATACACACACACACCATGCGGTATAGTTTGCCGCATTTCCGCGAATGACGTCCGCAGTGAGGCCGAGAGCGCGCTGCGACAGTTCGCCCGCGCGCACAACGGCGCGGAAGTAGTCCATTGCATCTTTGACTGCAATGACGAGGCGTTCAGCCCTTTCACACGCACGGAATGCGACCATTTCGGGCATTCGTCCAGCGCTGCGCGCCCGCATGGTGTGCCCAAGCAACTAGCCGCAGGGACGCACTCACATTCCTCGGTGTATGCGATGGCAACCACCGGTGCGGGGCCGTCGTCCTGCGGTATCGGCACCACATCGGCCCAGTCGGGGCGGTTGCGGTAGAGGACATAGTCCTCGCCCTCGCTGTCGTCCGCCTGCACACACAGCCTGGGTCAGTGCCAGTGCGACGCGAGCACGAAGGGAGGCGGCGACTAACCATTCGTCCACTCTTCTCCTGTCACGGCGGTTACAAGCGGCTGTGCACGTGCGCTGTTTTTGAGGAAGAAGAGAGAGAGAGGGTGTGTGTGTGTGTGTGGCTGAGCTGATTCAGTTTGGTGGCGTCATCACGACAAAACGGCAAATTCAACGCAACAGACTCAGAAACAAACAGCGACGGCGCTGCACTGCCCTCCGTCCCTCCCGCGTTGCGTGCGTGCCACTGGGGCCTCTTGCTTGTCGTACACGCGTTCGCTGTCCCTGTGTTGGTTTCTGTTTGGGTGTGTGCGCCCCTTCCCTCAATTTCGCGATCACCCTGCCCTCTCTGGTGTCCGTCGCCTTTCTCTCTTTTCCCGGGTGTCGCCGCGTGAGCCGTATTACCACTGTTGCCACAGCAGCGCCGTGGCGGTGCGTGGCGCCATGGACGGCCTGCTGAAGGAGCACGAGCGCGTCGCCAAGCGGCAGCGCGTGGCCGCCGCGCGCACCGTCGAGGGCCTGGACCGCCTAGTGGGCGAGCTGCGGCAGTGCAAGGGGCGCATCCAAAGCGCCGCTGCGGACGGTGTGTTTGCAGTGCCGTGCGACGTGCTGCTCTTTCGCCGTATGCGCCCGGAAACAGTGTCTGCGCATTTGCTTGTGACTCACCGGCACTCATGCAGGGCCTGTGCCGATGGAGCTGTGCGAGGGCGAGGCAGCCCCGCGCACCCCTGCGGCAGGCGTGGTCGCGGCAGTGGACGCAACGGCGCGAGCAACGCGTGACCTTGTGGGAAAGATCCCAGGGGAGCACCGCGACTTGTACGGTGCCATTTCGAAGTTCGGCAAGGCCGTGGACAAGGTGGGTGGTGCGCGGCGCTCGTCGGAATGCGCCCCTGCTCACCCCCGCGCAATTGCCGCTGCTCAACCCGTGCGCGTGTCTCCTGCAGGCGTTCCCCGGCGACCTTGAGCGCATTGTGAGCCCCGACGCCTTCCAGGACTCCAAGGCGACGCTGAACGAAGTGGTTGCGAAGCACCTGCTGCGCCAGGGGCACTTCGGCATCGCAGAGTCGTTTGTGCGGGTGCGTCCATCTCTCCCCGTCACTTGCTCTCTCTTGCCCCCCGTCCCCCTCTTTTCTCGTGTCTGCCGACTCCCGTCTGCCGCCGCTCCACTGCGAGCGCTTCCTTTCCTCTCGTGGTGCCTTGTGTCTGTGTGTGTTGCTGCCGTGTTGACGGTGCGGGGGCGCAGGAGGCCGGTCTCGACCTCGAGACAACGAAGATGGGCCCTTTTGTGGAAATGTACAACATTATGGAGGCCATTCGCGCGTTTGACCTCCGCCCTGCACTCGAGTGGGTGGCCGGCGCGCGCTGGTGCTGGTGGCGGTTATTGTGGGCCGCACTGTCGCGTGTGCAGTTGCTGACTGGACCCTGTGCAAGGCAGCCTGTTGGGAATCTGCGTGTATGTGCTAACGACGTTCGCATGTGGGCAGCTGGGCGGCGGCGCACCGGGAGGAGCTTGCGGCTCGTGACAGCGCCCTCGAGTTTAAGCTGCACCGCCTGCAGTACCTGCGCCACCTCGCCCTTGGGGAGCGCGACAGTGCCATCGCATATGCGCGACAGCACTTTGCGCCCTTTTCAAATTTGCACATGAAAGGTCGGTGGCGCTGTGGGGCCATGTGCGCACCCCGGATGCACTGACAGTCCCCCTCTTGCCTGCAGACATCCAGCGATTGATGGGTTGCCTCCTCTTCTACAAGCGGCTTGACAAGTCGCCCTATGCCGACCTCCACGATCCCATCCACTGGACAGACATCGCCTCGGTGTTCACGCGCGATTGCTGCTCGCTGCTCGGCCTCTCCTTCGAAAGCCCTCTCTTCGTATGGTGGGTGCGTCTAGCGTGTCCCCATTTCTCACGTTTGTCTCTCACGCATCCCTTCCTGCTCGGATGCAACAGCGTGACTGCGGGCTGCATGGCGGTGCCGACGCTCCTCAAGATGGCCGCCGTGCTGCAGGCCAAGGGCTCGTCGGCGCCCCTCTGGTCGTCCAAGGACGAGCTGCCCGCCGAAATCGACCTCGGCCGCGACTTTCAGTTCCACTCCATATTTGCGTGCCCCGTGTCACGTGAGCAGAGTTCCGACGAGAACCCGCCCGTGCTTCTACCGTGCGGGCACTGCATTTGCCGCGTGTCTCTACAGAAGCTCTCTAAGGGTAGTCGGTGAGTGTCGGCGGGGGGTAGCTGGCGTGCAAAGAGAGCATCCACTAATGTCGCGGCGCGCGCAGATTCAAGTGCCCCTACTGCCCGTGCGAGCAGACGCCATCGCAATCCAAGCCGATTTTCTTCTGAAGAATACACGCCATGCATGCACCTACGGCACCAGCGATTTGCCGCTCATGTCGGGCGGCTGCGGCAGGCCCATCACGCGCAGAATGGTGGGCGCCACATCGCACAGCGCGCTGTCGGCCGTCGCGTTGGCAAACTTGTGCGAGCGCGACGTCATCACAAACGGGACTGCGAGAGGGAGCCGTGAGCACGCGCGGCGTTTGCAACATCACGTTGTCCTGCGCATGTCCCACAACAACGCAACAAAACCACACGCGAGTGAAACAGGCAACACATACACAGATGCAACACGCGCACGCAACGCAACAAAACCACACGCGAGTGAAACAGGCAACACATACACAGATGCAACACGCGCACGGACCTGGATTGGTCGTGTGCGCCGTGTGGGGACCGCCAGCATCGTCGAGCATCTTCTCGGCGTTCCCGTGGTCGGCCGTCACAAAGAGAACGTATCCGTTGCGCTCGCACGCTTCGTAAATGGCGCCGATCGCGGCGTCTGCGAGGAGGGCCTTGTGAGTCACAGCCACACAGGCGTGCAAATCCGCACAAACAACATGCGCGTACACGCACCGGTGGCTTCCACGCCCGCAACAGCCTCGTTGAACTTGCCCGTATGGCCCACCATGTCCGGAGGCGCAAAGTTGCACATCACGAACGGGTAATCGCGCGCGTCAAGCGCCCGCACGACCTGGCACACAATGCTGAAGCGTCAGAATCGCCCGCATTCAACACGGACCGCAACTGCCGATTAACGCGCTGCGGCCATTGCATACGAAACATACCTCGGTGGCAACATCAGCGGCGCTCATTTCTGGCTTGAGGTCGTACGTCGCGACCTTGGGCGACGGAACCATTTTGCGGTCCTCGAGCGCAAACGCCGCCTCACGGCCCCCGTTGAAGAAGAACGTCACGTGCGCGTACTTCTCCGTCTCTGCGAACAACCCGCGTCAGCGCAATGGACCTGGAAGGCTACCATGCTCTTATCGCGCGGCACTCACCGGCGACGTGGTACTGCCGCACGCCGAGGTGCGCAAGCCATTCGGCCAGGACGTTGTCGAGGCTCTGCGGCGGGAAGAGCACCGGAAAGGGGAACTCCTTCTTGTAGGTCGTCATGGTTGCAATGTGCTGTGGGTGCGTGGATTAGCCTCGCTGCTCGCGTCAGGCGCCCGCACAAGGACTGCGCCCACCACTCACCAGGCCCTTCACGGTCGCCGCGGTTTCAAAGGGCGGCTGGAGAAACGCCTCGCAAATCTCGCGCATGCGGTCGGAGCGGAAGTCGAAGAGGATGAGGGCGTCGCCATCTGCGCGCGTCACACGTCAGCAGCAGCACACGGCCTCATCCTAAGCTGGCACAAAACGCACCCCGGATGCACCCCTCGGGATTGAGGACGATGGGCTTGAGGAATTCGTCCGTTTCGCCCGCCGCATAGCGTGCCTTGATCGCCTGCGGCCACGCACGACGCGATGCGTTAGTGGAAGCACGCACACACGTTTGATGCGTTTGGTGGGGCAGCGGCACAGTGCGGCGTGCACGGTGTTGCGATGTGTGTTGTGCAGCGCTGTCATGCCATGCTTCGGCAGAATATCAACCACCGAGGCTATAACAAGCGCCAGGCGGCCACCCACCGCAACGGCGTCCACCGCACGCTCGCCGCTGCCGCCGATGAGCGCCTCCCACGCCACCTTGACGCGCTCCCAGCGCTTGTCACGGTCCATGGCGTAGTAGCGCCCCGTCACCGTCGCCACCTCACCGTAGCCCAGCCGCGCAATGAACGCCTGCAGAGCCTCCATGTACCCCACTGCGCCAGAGCACCCAGCACTGTGAGAGAGGTGCCATCAAGGCGCACCACACCGCAATTCACTCACCGGCACTTGTGGGGCTCGTGTCACGGCCATCGCCAAAGAAGTGCACAAAGGCGCGGGGCACACCGTATTCCTTCGCTGCCTCGAGAAGAGCGTACAGGTGGTTGATGTGGCTGTGGACGCCGCCGTCGCTGACCTGTCGAGCCAACGTCAGGCCGCAGCCACACAGCAACAGTGCGAATGCTTCAAAACGGCCCCTCACGTACCAGACCCGCAAAGTGGACGCGGCCATTGCCGGCCTTGGCCTTGCTGAAGGCGTCCAGCAGCACGGGGTTCTTGTGGAACGAGCGGTCCTTCACGGCAAGGTCTATCCGCACGATATCCTGACGACAAAACAGGCATCATACACATCACAAATGGGCGTGTCCTCAGTGACGAGTGGTGACAAGGGATGCCGTGCACATTCGCACACAACGCACTTGGTAGACGACTCGGCCGGCGCCAATGTTCATGTGGCCGACCTCGCTGTTGCCCATCAGGCCCTCCGGCAGGCCGACAAACAGCCCAGACGCCTGCAGGGGGACCACTTGGTGCTCCCGCGTAAACTGAGGCATCCATTGCGCCTTCGACTTCGTCACAGCGTTTCCTGCGTGAGAGAGCTCAATGTCATCGACCTGTCTTCATCGGTTCGTATATCAGTCACCATCGCTCACCGGCGCTATCGGGTGCAATACCCCATCCGTCAATAACAATGAGGCAGGCATTCTGCTTGACCGTGGCTGTTGCCATTGTGCACCCGCTTCCCCAGTCCTCTTGTGTGTATGTGGCCACCCCGATGTTGCCGTCAAGATCTTCCAAAAGCGTCGCAGATTGTAACAACCAGCTGACTCTGCTCACGTGACATTTCTTGTTACCTCTCGACGTGTTCGTGTGTGTTTACGTAAGTGCGTGAGTGCGTGCGTACGTGCTCTCCGTGTGTGTGTGTGTGTGTGTGTGTGTGTGTGTGTGTGTGTGTTTGTATGTGTGTGTGTATGTGCGTTTACGGTACGTACTTGCGTGCTTTCCGTGTGTGTATGCGTGTGTATGTGTGTGTGTTTACAGTACGTACGTGCGTGCTCGTGTGTGTGTGTGTGTGTGCTTGTGTGTGTTTTTGTGTGTGTATGTGTGTTTACAGGTGCTTTCCGTGTGTGTATGCTTGTGTATGTGTGTGTATGTGTGTGTGTGTGTGTAGTACGTACTCTCGTGTGTGTGTGTGCGTATGTATGTGCGATGTGCAAGCGAGCGTGTTCTGTATGTACATAAGTATACATAAAGTATAAATGTAGCAACTCATGCCTTATGGTGTATAGGTTGAACGTGCTCCAAGTGTGGGAATGAAGGCTCCTGTCCATAAGCCAACATAGAAATATAGAAATTCACCACGGTTAGGTATCGAAAAGGATGTACATGTAAGTAAAAAGATTAACAATAGATAGAGAAGTAGTCATGTTAGGTCATCACGTAATTAGAAAGTTGAACCACGCAACAACATATCAGTCGAATATAGGTAAAGAGCGGCATTCAATCGCGCAATTTATGTCGAAAGTCCACGACAAAGTTGAATCACACCGTATTCGCCGGATACCATCCAGAGTGGTGCGCTCTCCGTAAGTTTCTCAGCAACGCCGGCCTCAAGTCCCACAACGACGTCCGCCTTCAAAGTCCGCAGAGTCAAAAAGAGCTGTGGTTGAAAAAATCCAGCGGCGATGCCGAGCGGAGTCGTTGGCGTGTACATGCGATCGCCGACAAGCTTTCGATAGTTTAGATCTCCTTTGAGTATGACTAACGACGACTGCCGCAGCATTTCGTAGAGTCCTGGGGCGACGCTGGGCATCGCGGAGAAATCATAATGCAGCGTCCAAAAAATATCGTCCTCGAGCGACCATACTCCCTTCCTAAGATAGCGCTGCCACCGCTCCGCGCACGCTTGCGCAGCAGGCTGTCCAATCTGCCCGACGCGCTCAACTGTCCACGCGAAGTCGCCGCGATTCGCGTCTGACACAAACCAAGGACGCTGTTTCAGATGAAAGCGAACGGCGGACACACAGCCCGTCGCGACCAGCCAGTCCGCCAAACACAAATCAGCGACGAGTTCGTAACCGGCGTTGTCGAGCACGATGTCAACGACTCCGCCCGACGTCGAAATCCCTTTCAGAGCGGCGATGACGGCAACGATGTCATTGGAAACGATACGTTGCTTCAGCTGCTCGAAGTCGCTCATTGCAGCTTGGAGTTTGGCCAGGCCGTCGGCAGTTGCCGACGCATGCATCGACAGGTCCGACTTGTTGCTCCACAGCGAGAACTGCAACGTGCGTTTGCTCCTCAGAATAGGCTTTTCTCCTCTCCACACTGCACAGCGACATAGCATACCTGAAGGATCGCTTTGGCTTGGTCCTCGAAATCTGATGGCAGACGCCCTATAAACGATTGTAGTACGTCGCACAAACTGCCCACGCTAGCTTGCGCGGCAACAAAGGCTTCACGCTTTTGATCGCCAAACACGTCATACTGTGGGGAACGCAGAATATATTAGGAATCTATGCTCCATCACAGCGCGAAGACGGCCACGTACATTTTTCAAAGAGGAGGTCGACTGGAGGATCGCAGAGACGCGGCGATACATGAAACATTCGGCAAAGAGCCACGGCGACTTGAACCACGAAGGCGTACCAACGGACTCGGCCACAAGAGGCCCTGCGTTCGCACAGCACGTCAACATCCGTGTCTCATTATTTTGGCTAAATAGACAAAATTCGCAAGCAAGGTCGCCAAGTCGCACCGTGAATGTAAGCGTTCCACATGGATGCGTCTGGAAGGTCGTCGTCCAGATCGGCAAAGGGCTTGTCGTGCCACATTTCATGCTTGAGGGCCACGATCCCCGCCATAACCGTCTTCATGTCAGCCTGAACAACAGCAGGTTAGCCCCGGCTGCAAATAGAGCTGAGAACGGAGAGATTGGACAATTGTAAGCTACCTTGTCCAGCGCACAGTCACGGGCATTCAATTTACGGCAGAAGTCGTCAATAACGCGCGTCAGAATCGTCGGGAGCCTGTGATTGGGCACATCAGCACATGCGCATGCTCCGCACAAATTGAGGCGCACAGCGAGCCGTCATGGACGCACCGTGTGCGCACAGTCTCGTACGCAAAGGACCCCTTGACAGAGGCGCTCAACCGCTGCGGCTGAGCAAACAGTAAGTCCACCGCCACACACACTACGAACCGCGAGCGCCTGCACGGGGGGACCCTCACCAGCGCAACGGCGTCCATTCTCTCGTCCGTGGATCCCTCTGTCGGCTTCGTTTGCGTCATCATGCTCAGTGGGCCAGTTGTACGTTTCATGAACATTCCGCTCACGTGACGAGCGATCACCACGTGCAAGCGATGCTCCACTTGCGCAAAAAAGGCGAAGGTCATGCAGCAGGGGAAGAAACGCGCCTGTGTTCGCCCGCACCGAAAATGATCCGCACAGTGAAGCCAAAAACGCAGCGCGCCCGGCGTGCGTTGGAAAACCGCGCGCCAAAGGTCGTCGAGAACACCAAGACGGCGCTGTTTGTGCGCGGCGGGCGGACGAGCCAGACGGTCACCGCGGTGCTCCGGGACATTGCGCAGTTCAAGAAGCCCGAGGCCGTGGCGCTCCGCCGGAAGAATCCCTTCCACCCGTTTGAGGATGCGACGCCGCTCGAGGGGTTCTCGCGGAAGTACGATGCCTCGCTCTTTGCGTATGCGTCCCACTCGAAGAAGCGGCCCAACACGCTCATCGTCGGGCGCACGTTCGATCACCTACTGATGGACATGGCCGAGCTGCACGTGGAGGCCGCCCGGCTGCTTTCGGACTTTGCGACTGAGAAATCTGCGCTCGGGGCGAAGCCGCTGCTGCTGTTTGCGGGGGATGCGTGGGAGAGGGACGAGGGCCTTGCGCGGCTGCGGAACCTGCTGACGGACTTCTTCCGCGGGCCCACGGTCGACAACATCAACCTCGCCGGCATTGACCACGTGATGCAGTTTTGCGCGCTGGACGGCCGCGTGTGCATGCGGGTGTACCGCGTGCTACTCAAGAAGAGCGGGACGCGACTGCCGCGCGTGGAGCTCGAGGAAATGGGGCCTGCGCTCGACATGCGCGTGGGTCGCACCAAGTATGCGAGCGAGGACGTGCTCCGGGAGGCGCTGAAGCAGCCCAAGGAGCTGCGGAAGAAGAAGGAGAAGAACGTCGAGTACGACGGCCTGCGGACCAAGTCGGGCCGCATCCACGTGCAGCCGCAGGAAATCGACCGCATACAGACGCGCAAGATCAAGGGACTCAAGCGAGCAGCGCCCGAGGACGGCGCCGATGCACAGCGGCGAAAGCGCACCCGAACCGACAGTGCGTGAGCGCAGTTCCGCTGTTCCGTTGCGGCGTGGGCGTGTGCAAGCGCGTGGGCGTGGGCGTGCGGCGTGTGCGTGCGTGTTGTCGTAAATGCGTTTCACCAAGTGCGACAGTGTGCTTTAGTATGCGCTCTCACACGAGCTTTTTGGCCTCAAAAAAGCCGCGGAGGTGGCGGATTTGCCAGTACCCCGTGATGACGAGAATGGCCGTCTGGACAATCGACCACCACAGCACGCGCGCATTTGTGCTCTCGCTCGTCTCGCGAAACCGGGCCTCGCGTGCCTGCACACCCAACGACCAGCACAGACACGTGTCAGCTTCATCTATATGCACATTGGCCCACACACGCGCGAGCACACCCCTCGCACTGGTCCACGCCCGCACCCCCTCCCTCCCCTCTGTCCCCCCTGGTCGACGCCCGCACCCACCCGCTGGTACGCCTGCTCCTTCTGGATCATCTTGGACTGGTCGATGAGCTGGCGGATGCGCAGCTGCAGCTCGGAGAGCTTCTCCTCCTTCGCAATCTCCTCGTAGTCGTTGGCGCCCTCGCCCACCGCAATGCTGACGTGCACGCGCTGGAGAAATGCCACGACAATATCAGCCCTGCATCTCGCACATTCGCACACAGCCACGCTGGGCACACGACTTATGGACACCCTCCCTCACGGCACACCCGCTAACCACCCTTCCACTCCATCAACAGCGGAGGGCCTGAACACTGACAAATTCCCAGCTTTCCTTTCACCCCTCCACTACTACGTGGCGGCGCCCACTGGCGGGCCTCTTCGAGCACCACACACCAGCTGATTGGCTCCAAACCACCGCGTCGTGTTCGTGCTGAGGCAGATGACGTGCTCGCCGGCCTCGTGCGACGTGAACATAATCTGCCCCTCCGCCTGGAAGTCCTTCTGCATGAGAATATCCTTCGAAGGGTCCTGCAAACAATGCGCGCAGAAGAAAGGGGTTAGCGGAAAGCGTCAGATTCTGCGGCCCAGCGCACGTGACTGACTGTCCGCAAGCGCGCACCTTCACGATGACGTGCATGCCGACGCCAGCGGCCGGTGGTTGGTACGCCTTCGTCTCGGCATTGTAGCCCTGCACCTTGTACTTGACTGCAGGCGGCGCAGTCGGCGCAGTCAGCCACACGAGCGCACACTGTACAGCACGTTCCGAACACGCCACAGCCTATCAGCACGGCACATCCACCGGCACCGAAGCAGCGTCGAACAAATCCGCGCGTGCGCACGCCCGTGACAACGGCACAACACGAAGCCCGAAGCGGCACAGTGCGGACTGCGACAGCGGCCCACCCATCACGACCGTGTCGTCCGGGACCTCTTCGATAAAGCACTTCTGCTCTCCCTCGCCAATGTGCATGTACAGCGACGACGCGCGCGGGATGAGCGCGGCAACGGCCACCGCCACGAGGAGGGCGGAGAGTGCGCGCGGGAACGCCATTGCGACGCAGCCTCGTTTGGGTGGGCTTCTCTGTGACTGGCGTGCGTCTGATGAACGAACATGGGTGTGTGCGTGTGGCCGGTCATCCGATCAGCTGGAGGGGGGGAGGCCACGTAGATTGAGAACGAGTCGCAAAAAGTTGCCTCAAATAAGGGGAATCTTCAGATTAGATAACCCCACCATGCATAGCACATCCACCGTGCTCCACTTAGCACAAAACAACCGACCGATGAGGACCCCACCTAGGCAAATGGCCAATGTGTGTGCAGACTCATGTGCGCGTGCGCATGTCTGCGGAGACGCGCGCATGTGGAATGCGTCCGCGTGCTGCTCGCGGCTGTCGGGCGCAGGGCTGGGCCCTCTGCTGCCGGGTGCGCAGCGGCGCGCGTTCGCAGGGACCATCAAGCAAAGGCAAGTCCCGCCACGCACCGTCCCGCGATTGCCGCCACACCCTTCTGGATGCGCGCACTGACTTCCGCTCCTTAGGTTCGAGGACTTTGAAGTGACAGAAATCGCGCCTGACGGCTCGCCGGTTCGCCTCGCTGAAGGCGAGTGCACGGTGGCACCGCCGGTTCCCGCTGCGGCTGCCAAGCGTCCCCGCGTCGAATGGCCTGTCAGTGCAAGGGATGCAGGCACTGCTGCGGAGGAAAGCGGCAACCGCCCCCATGCTTCTGCGGACGTCTCGCCCGTCGACCTTTATGCACGCACTGCGAGCCCCGACATACTCGCACAGCACTTCCGTGGGGAGACGCTGGAGCGCTTGCGGGCGTATGCGGACCTGGTGCTCTTGGGCGGCGACGTCCAGGCGAGCCTTGAGCTGGGAGACGTGGCCGACAGGGCCGCCCGTCACGTCGTGCACCTCGCCCTCCGCGATGTCTACCCCCAGCTGTGCTCGCGTGCCAGTGGTGGCTCCGTGTCTGTAGCGCCCGACATATGCCACGCACGCCTGCGTGCCGTGCTCGGCCCGCGGTTTGCGGATGAAGCGCTGCGCTTCTGCGGCGGTTCAGACCGCGCTGCGATTGGCAATTCCGGGAGGGCCCTCTTACTGCCCTGCCCGTCCGAGCGACAGCTGCGCGCCGATGTGCACCGGACCATTGCGTCTGCATTTGGCGCCTGCGAAACAAAGACGGTGATTGCGGAGGCCCCCGCTGCGCTCGACGTGCCCACGCCTTGCGCCCCCCACCAGGCCATCTCGCTGCGATTCCGGCAGCGCACACGCAATGCCCCGTGCAAGCGGGCGCGCGAGGCGGACGATGGCGGCGAGGACGGTGGCCAGTGGGTGCGCTTTGTGCTGCGCAAGACGGGGGTGGAATGGATCGACGCCGCCCAGCGCCTGTGCGACGCCCTCTTGCCTCTACGCATTTCTCTCTCTGACTTTACCATAGCTGGCGTTAAGGACCGCCGAGCAGTGACTCTTCAGCGCGTCGCCGTTCGCGGCATCGCTCCCGAAGCGCTGGCGAACATCGCGCGCCAGCCACCCGTGGGCCTTGCTCTTGGCACGATCGTAGCGCCGGCGCCTCCCCTCTCTGTGGGCGATCTTGCGGGCAATGCCTTTCGCGTGGTGGTGCGGGACATACCCGCGGATGGTGCGCAAGAGGTGGGCGCGGCGGTTGCTTGTGTCGCGTCGCGCGGGTTTGTCAACTACTTTGGGCCTCAGCGCTTTGGTGCGGGGGGCGAGGCCGGGGAATCGGACGAGGGCGACGACGGGACCGTCACGGACCGTGGGGCGCACCACGTGGGGCTCTGCATGCTCCGCGGCGATTGCAGGTCCGCTATTGCGCACATCCTTCTGCCGTGTGCTGGCGACGGGCCCGAAGTGCGCAGGGCGAAGGAGCGCTTTGCGCAGGGCGACATCCGCTCTGCGCTTGCGTCCCTGCCGCATTCGAAGGCGCGCGAGCGGTTACTCCTGCGTGCGCTCGTTCGCCACGGTGACTCCGACAGCGGCTGTGCGGCTGCCATCAATGCGCTGCCCTACCATTCTCGGTTGCTATACTTGCACGCCTACTGCAGCCGCGTGTGGAACGAGACGGCTGCGGTGCGCATTGCGTTGTGCCCAAATGTCATTGCTGGCGATCTCGTTATGCGCTCCAACGACACCCACGTAGGGAGCGCCCTCGTCGACGAAGCCGACCGCGAGGCCGATGTTCCACCGAGCGACGGCCAGGTCGGCTGGAACTCTCGCCCTACCAACAGCGCGCTGTACGATGCCGTCACGGTGGTAACGGACGCCGACGTGGCTGCGTCGCGCTACACTCTAGATGACGTGGTCATACCCATCGCGGGGCATTCGGTGCGGCTGCCGGAGAACGCGGCGGGCGAAGCCATGCGCGCCGCCCTCGCAGCCGACGGCATCGCAGGCCAGCATGTCATGCGGGTGCGGGCGCTCAGAATTAACGCGCCTGGCGGATACCGCCCGCTCGTGGCGAGGCCATCCAATGTCACGTGGTCGTGGTGTCCGGACGCGGGTACCGGCATGTCGGCCGCCATCGCATTCACGTTGGGCTCCTCGTCCTATGCCACGGTGTGCCTGCGCGAGATGTCCGCAGGCGGCATCGTTGAAGCAAGGCGCACTTCGCCTACGTTGCGAGGGGTGCCGGCCGCCGCCGCGCCATCTTCTGCTGCCGGCGAACCGACGTGCGCCGCTTCTCTTTAAAGTCGCGCGTAAGGTCCTTCCGCTGCGACTCCCAGTACGCAGCGATGGCACCGAGCGATTCGGTGCGCCGAAATTCCGCAGACTCGGGGCCTTTGCGGCCAAAGAGGAAGCGGCCCCCGCCCTTTGCCCCGGCGACTGCGGCCCCAAAGCCGCTTGCGCCGCGTGCGTCTCCCTGCTGTGCATCCTTTGCCGCAGCAGAATCGTCGCCCACCTCAAAGCGCCAAGCTTCCTCTTCGTCCGCCACGCGGCGCTTGCTGGGCGGTTCGCGGTAGTCGTCGCGGGAGCGTGGGGATGCAGTGACGCCACCCAGGAGAGAGAACTGCGGTTGCGGTGACGGGCCCTTGTCGCCCAGCAACGAGAAGGGTGTCGTGGGTGCGGGGGCGGACGCGCCAGGCCGACCGAACAGCCCGCTGAGCGACAACGCCATGTCTACGAAGCGCTCGCCGGACACCTGCGCAGCGCAACGCTCCCCGTCAGTGCATTCACGCGGAACTGCTCGCACGCCCCTCAACCCACCTCAGGTGCTGGCCTGGCAGCCGTAGCCTGCCCCGTTGCGGCATCATCGGCATGGTCTCGTGCGCGCTTCTTGCCGGCAACGCGCGCTTGCGCGTGTTGCTCGGCAGTGATTTCAAATTCTGCGGCGTCCGCGCGGGTGGGATCGTAGTGTGCAACGAGCCCAAACGCACTTGTCGGCGCACGGCCAGCAGTCCCCGGCAGCGGCCTGGTTTCACGCCGCGGTTTGGGCTTTGCACCCGGCACAATCTCGCCGAGAATTTCGAGTGCGCGCTGTTTCTCGCGACTGAGGTCCTCGTCCGCCACGCCCTCTTCCGCCGCGCCGTCCGCCAGTGTGGTCTCCGCTGGCCGTTCGTCTGCGCCGCCATCGCTGGCGTCTTCGGCGAAGCGGTCATCCATGCGAAAGCGCGGGTCCGACCCGATGCGCCGCTGCAGTCTCAGCAGATCGGCGCCCGCCCTGCCCTCGAACACCGGCCGCACGGCAAAGCGGGCCTCGTCGCCGCCGCTCTCGTCGCCGCTGTCGGTGTCGCTGCCCAGCCACGTGTCCGCTCCCGGGCGTTCTGCCATTCCGCCCGCGGGCCCCGCGCCGTCCCTTTCAGCGCCAGCCTCGTCAATCCCGCCCGCCGCGGTCGCTTCCTCGCCCATTTCCTCATCGACGTCATCGTTCGGCTGGTTGCGCTTACTGAGTGACAGCGAGAGTCCAGTCTTAACAGCCTCTCGGGCGCGCCGTGTCTCTGCCTTTTTCTGCTCGATCGCCTCCAACCGCCGTTGGTTGGCCTGCGCGCGCTTATCCAACGGTCTATTGTTTGTTGCATGCGGCGGCGCACGGGTCGCGGCTGGCGCGGGCGCGGTCGGGGCTGTTCTCGGAGCGGTTGCATTGGGAGCCTCATGGCTCTGCGATGGCTTCGGGCGCTCCGGCACAGCGCGCGGGCGGGCGACTTGACCGTCCACCGACCACGGCAGGGCGGACAAGGGGAGCTCCGGGCAGTTGTCGATGCGCAGCCGCTTGATGCGCTGCGGCTGCTTCGTCGGGTCAAACTCGACCACCTGCGCAGCCGAATAGAAGCACTGAGTGTCACGCGAGACGTGCGCTGACGGCATGCTGTGCGAGAAGTGTCGAACCCACCCTTTTCCCGTCGCGGCGCCGTAGCTTGAGAACAGGCACCGTGCGCCCGTATCTGTCCACGGACCAACCCTGTGTGGGGTGGGTCAGATTGCAGCGCAATATGAAGTGACAGTCACACACAAACTCACCTCGCGACCCTTCTTGGACGCCTCGTCAAATGGCGCTGGCGCAGCAACGGCCTTCTGACTGCCCTCGAACTGGGCGGACCGTGCAGCCGCCTCCGCCCACTCGCGCTGCAGTCTGCCACGACGATTGTTACATAACATTAATAGTACTGAGACGCGTGCATGGAACTCACATCGAGAGATACGCTTCGCGGGCCTCTTGCACACGAAGAAGACTTCCGCGCCACCTCGCCTTGCCGTACGTACTCGCCGCTGCGCTCGGTTACGTCAGCCCTGCGGACAGACGCTTGTGCCGCACAGACGCACCTTTCTGCAGATTGGCTTGGGAAATGTTCATCGAAACGTACGCAAACCCACGCGGCGCGCCTGCACAGCATGTCGTTAGACCGGACCAGCAACCCAAAGAGAAGGAGAGAGTGAGTTCTAGTAACCCACCGTTGTCGTCGCGGATGATCTCCACGGCGTCCACGGCGCCAAAGGGCGCAAGACGCGCGCGCAGCTCGTCCGCTGTCGTGCCCGCGGGAAGGCCACCCACGAACACGCGGCGGGCGCGCGCTGCGGCATCGTCCGACGCCTGCGCGGGAACGACCTGCGCCATGGTGTGCTCCTCTCTGTCCCAGCCACTGCCCATTTTCAACAGGCTGCACGTGCTGGAGCGCTCCTCTGATGACGCCCCTATGACGTCTGTTGTCAACTTTGCCGGCCACTTCTTTGAAACGACACAAACCACGACATCAACGAAAATCCGACGCTATGCCCTGCACGACGCAGGCGCGCCGCGTGCAGTTGCGGAGCTGTTCGTGTGGTGAAAATATGGCGGCCGCCGCGACATCGCCGGTGGTATGTGTGCTGCATAGCGCGACTGCTTCATGATCGCAAGGTACTGTCCGCTGACACTTTCGGTGCGCAGGGACTGGCGGTGTCTCTGAGCCAGGACGACCTCGACGATGCCCTGACGCCGCCACAGACGCCCAGCGGCCGGCACGAGCCCGCCGCGGGGGGCCTTGCGGGGTGGCTGTCGAAGCAGGGCGCCGTCGGCCTCATCCGCGGTTGGAAGACGCGCTGGTTCGTGTTTGACGCCGGCACGTGCCGCCTGTACTACTACCGCTCACCGAAGGACGAGCGCGCCCTCGGGTGCGTCCCCGTGCGTGCGTGCGTGCGTGTGCGTGCGCAGTTTCAGCAAGCGGCTGACGGTTGACGTGCAGGTCGATTGACATAGCCGGCGCGTCGTTTTCGCTGGATGCGGCCGCCGGCGAGGAGCACGGCCACTTTGTGATCAGGTGGGAGGCGTGCGGTTTCGGGGTACAGAGTGGCGCGCGCCATGCAATGCACTGATGGACGTGCGTTGTGGGGTGCAGCACACCGGATAGGGATTACCGCCTCGCCGCCCGTGACAACGACGCGATGTTGTCGTGGCTCAACGGCCTCCAGGAGGAGCGCCGCACATATAATGCGAGAAAACTTGCACTCGGGCAGTCTGTTGTTGTGCAAAGCGCGGCTGGGCGCTCGCCCGTCCCATCTCGGCGGCAGAAGGAAGGCCTTGCTAATGTGGAGGTGAGTGACCTTGCAAGTCTACTTGAAAGCGCCGGTCGCCAACAAACGTCCCTTTCGCTCAACAGGACACGGACGAGGAACCCGAGGCCGCAGACGCCATTGCGGAGTCGGCGAACTTTGCGCGGCTGAATTCGATCCGCGAGCGGCTGACGGTGGGGCTGCGCGACATTGGGCAGTCGCTGCTGCAGCCCGCCCAGCAGCTCAAGGGGATGGTCGTCCGGCGCAAGTCGCACGACGTCGATGGGGCAGCTGCAGAACACGACGAGAGCGCAGCCACAAATGCGTCCAATGCGGGGAGCGCGGTGAGTCAGCCCTTCGGTACATGTTGCCTCTCCTTCTGCGACTGAGCGGCCCTTCGCGCAGGCCTTGGCGGCCGACTCTGTGGACGGCGAGTCTGCTCCAGCAAGCGCAGCGCAGCAGCAACAGCAGGGTGTGGGGAGCACGCTGTTGCGCGCGCTGACCTTTGGCGGCGGGTCGTCGTCGTCGTCCCCGCACAGGACGCGCAAGTCGTCGTGGTACCGCACGCCGGGCAACACACAGCCTCGATGCCCCTACTGCGACCAGGCGCAGGAGGCCATTGCAACGCAGTCGGACGAAATCGAAAACATGCGCACGGAACTAGTGGGGAAGGAGTCCCTCATTGTGCTGCTCAGCGAAAAGGTGGCGCAGCTCGAGAACGAGTCTAGACAGCGCGACCTGTTTGTCGCCGGCAGTGCGGACGCGCGCGAGGCCATGCTGGTCGCGCGGGAACGGCGCATTGTCGAACTGGAGGCTGCGCTCGCCCAAGCGCACAAGGACGCCTCCGCGGCGACCGAAATGGCGGGGATACTAAAGCAGCAGGTGGAAGAGACGAGCTGCCAGGTGCGCACGTACGAGGAAATTGTGGTTGCGAAAGACAACGACCTCGCGGCGCTGGCGGACAGAATTGCCGACGCGAGCGCCGTCACGCGACTGGCGGCGGAGAAGGACCGCGCCGAAGAAACCGCGGGGCAGCTCCAGCGCCAGCTTGCGTTTGCGACTGCGGAGGCGAAGGAACAGCGGGACCTTCGAGTCCACGCAGAGGCGCAGATGCGGCGTCACGCCGTGCGCGCGCAACTCATGGAGCAGGAGGGGGCGCGGTGGCGCACCAAGTACTTTCGGCTGCTTGAGACTGGCAATGCTGACGCGGGAGATGCGGAGGCGGCGACTGGGGGCCTGCCGGGCTCGGCGCGCTTGCGGGTGGCGGACGGCGCCGGCGAGGGCCAGGAAGCCGTCGCTCTGGGCGAGACGGAGCTCTCTTCGCACGACGCATATGGTTTCCGGACGCGCGATGGCTCGACGCTTGGGGACGATGCGGCGGCGATGGAGTCGTCTGCAGATGCTGCGCGCGCTAAGTGGAACGCGTACTTTGCGGCGCACGGGCATCGTGAATTGACGAAGAGCATGGAGCTGAAGAACCTCGTGCGGCTGGGGATTCCAAACGAGTTTCGCGGGGAAATATGGCAGGGATGCATACGGCTATGGGTGGGCGACGAGCGTCGGATGGCGAAGGGCGGTTACTACTTCACACTGCTCGAGGACAACGCCCGGCGGCCATCCAAGGCCCTCAACCAGGTGCGCTGTGTGTGTGTGTGTGTGTGTGTGTGTGTGTGTGTGTGTGTGTGTGTGTGTGTGTGTGTGTGTGTGTGTGTGTGTGTGTGTGTGTGTGTCTGTCTGTCTGTCTGTCTGTCT
>CALSCQ010000546.1:0-13318 GCA_943704525.1 Pigoraptor vietnamica
TTTTTTCTTTTCTTTTTTTTTTTTTTTTTTTTTTCGCCACTCTCTGCCAATTCGATGCAGGGCGACGATGGTGCAGGGCATCCAGGACCACATTGGCTCGCTCAACTGGGGCTACCGCGTGGCCCTCCGCGACAAGAAGGTCGAGTACATCAACGGGCTCGGCGTCTTCACGGATCCCCACACCATCTTCACGACGCTCAAGAACGGCAAGACGCGCACGATCACCGCCGCCAACATTGTCGTCGCCGTCGGTGGCCGTCCCAAGTGGGTGCCGCTTTGTGCCTGTTTGTGCGTTTGCGTCAGCCGCCGAGCCCTATTCATGCCGCCATGTTATTTGCGTGCGTCCAAATTCTCCCTCGGAGCGCAAATGCTGTGTGCCAACGAGTTGATCCAAAAACCGATACCCCTCTGCAGGTACCCCGACATTCCGGGCGACAAGGAGTGCTGCATCACCAGCGACGACATCTTCTCGCTCGACCACCCGCCTGGCAAGACGCTCGTCGTCGGCGCTTCGTACGTCGCGCTCGAGTGCGCGGGGTTCCTCACTGCGCTGGGTTACGACACGACCGTCATGGCGCGCTCCATTTTCCTGCGCGGCTTCGACCAGGTGCGGACGGTTGTTTGTAATGTTTTGGATTGTTAAAGTTCGTGTCTGTGCGGTGTTTGTGTGCGTGGGTATATGTGTATTCGTCGTTGCGCACATGTGTGTCCGTGTCTCTGTGTGCCCTTCCCTCATGGATCCTCGTGCACCCACTCAGGATATGGCCGAGCGCATCGCCGAGTACATGAAGAACCACAAGACCAAGTTCATCCGGGGTGCCGTTCCCACCAAGTTTGAGAAGATTGAGGTGCGCCATCCGTAGCACTGTCCGTATGCGTGCGTTAGTTGTGCATATCATGCAATCAGTCGTTGGGGTCTCTCTTCCCCTCGAGCATGGTCTTGCTAGAGAGTGTGTGCCGGCGGACGCCCTGACGCATGCAACGACTGCGTGCAGGAGAACGGTGCGACGCGCGTGCGGGTCGCCTGGAAGCGCACGACGGGCGAGGACGAGACGGACGTCTTTGACACGGTCATCCTCGCCATCGGACGGTACCCGCTGACGCAGCAGCTGAACCTCGACAAGGCCGGTGTGGTCGTCGACGCCGCGACCGGCAAGATCCCTGCGGACGCCGGGGAGCGCACGAACGTGCCCCACATTTACGCGATTGGCGACGTGCTCCTCGGCCGCCCCGAGCTGACGCCCGTGGCCATCCAGGCCGGCAAGCTGCTTGCCGACCGCATGTTTGGGGGAAGCTCGATCCTCACAGACTACGACAAGATTCCGACGACCGTCTTCACGCCGCTCGAGTACGGCTGCATTGGGCTCGCGGAAGAGGACGCCATCAAGCGCTACGGGGAGGACAACATTGAGGTAGGGTGATGGCCTCCACTGTCGGCCAAGTTTCTGTGTTGGGTGCATGTTATTTCCTTGTCGCTGCTTGTGGCGTTGTTTGACTCTTTGTGCGGCTCACACTACGGTCGCTGTGTGTGCAACTTGCGTCTCACTCTCCTCACGTGTCCTGCAGACATACCACATGGGATTCAAGCCCCTCGAGTGGACGGTGCCCCACCGCGAGGACAACGCGTGCTACATGAAGCTCATCTGCAACCGCGCCGATAAGGAGCGCGTCGTCGGCTTCCATGTGCTGTCGCCCAACGCTGGCGAGATCACGCAGGGATGGGCCCTCGGCATGAGGTGGGTCTGCACGACACTTGCTTGGCCTGGTGGTGAAGGTTGTTTGCATAGCGTCAGGTGTTGGTAAGGGAAGGCCGGTGGTGTGAGCGAAGTGGGACTGAGTATTAGGGGACTCGGTGCTGACAGTTTTTGTGCCACGTGCGTTTGTTAATAGGCTCGGCGCGACCAAGGCCGACTTTGATGCGACCATCGGCATCCACCCGACCGTAAGCGAAAACTTCACGACGCTCACGATCACCCGGAGGTTCGCCTTGTTACGCTTCATCCGCCTCGACGTGCTCACATGTCCCTGATTGATTGTTCTGAGTTAATGTTGAGAACATATTTTACCCTCCCACAGGTCCGGGAAGGATGCGACGGCAACCGGCTGCTGAGGTTAAGCCCTGCCGCATAAGCGCTTCCTTCGGTTGGGCCGTTGACTTGCCTGCGCGTGCCGAGGCGTGCGGGCAGGGCGGTCGACGGAACACTGCGAGGAAGCGTTGCGGCGGGGCTTAAACTCCGACACTTTGTGGGCCCCTTTCTCTTTCCACTCTCAACGTATGTCCCGTGTGTAATGCGGGCTTGGGAGCTTTCGCTGCATTGCGCCTCATTTTTGCCAATTGTTGCTTTGTTTTTAATTGGCGCCGGGCGTGGTGTGCGACTTGCATCGTGTGTCAGTGTGACGATGGCATCCTCGACCAGTGCGCTGGTGGATGTGCCCGTTGCCGCTTGCGGCGCGAGCTTACCGTCTGATTTTTCTGCTGCGTGTGCATGCCATGTGTGTCGTCCCTTTCTCATTTTCGTGTGTGTGCGCGTTTTTTGTGCTGTTTCGTGTTGTTGGGCCTTGGGACGGCATGTGTGGTGGTGCGCGTAGTGGCACACTCTGTGGGTGCGACCGAGCAATCCTTTGAGAGTAAAAAGGCTGTGTGTTCTTCTCCAATTCTACTGTTGTGACCAAATAGGCTCGGCGTTATTGGAAGCTTCTACAACGAGTCAAACGGAATGCGATAAAAGAAAAACGATGGCTCGCAGTTTCCGTTTTGTTCCATTTACTGTCGCGGTCACGAGTACATGGTGGCGCCGAGGCGGTCCTCGACGAGACGCACCCACATGCGAAGGGCGATTGGGAGAATCTTGTCGTTGAAGTCGAAGTCCGTGCTGTGGCATATGCTGTTTGTGCGGCCGTCCTCGCCGCCCCCAAGGAAGAAGAAACAACCGGGCCGCTCCTGCAAAAAGTACGCAAAGTCCTCTGCGCCCATCAGCGGAAGGGACTGCCCGGACACCTGCAATCCGAGAGGGAGCGAATTGAAGGCCATGTGCATGACCGCTGACCGTTTTTCAGTTGCGAGAACAGCCGAGAACACTTTCTCGTGTATAACAGCTCCTGACACCGAGCCGACGACTCGGCACAGCCATATTGCCATGACACACCACACTAAGACAACAACGGAATTCTGCAGTTATTAGAGTAGAGCACTACGACTAGACGGACCTTATCGGCGCCGAGGGTTGCGCGTGCCACCCGAATCACGTGCTCAGTTTCCGTCGGCGTGTTGATGAGCACCGGATACATGGGGTCGTACTCGACCTGCGAGTGCTCTCAATTCAAAATGTGGCCGCGGCGAAAAATCGAAAATAAAGGAGTGCGTAAGTATGTAAGAGACTCACAGTCGGTGTCAACAGTAAAGAACCAAGGGACTCCCCATATAATACCCCTCCAAAATAAAACAACAAAAAAAGGTAAACTGAAGAAAATACAAAAAAAAAAAGCGTATCGCAACATAGCGAAGTACTCGCAGTGAAATGGGGTGTGGGGCGGATCAACGACAAATTAAAATAAAAAAATAGCCGTCAACGGGCTGAGTGCAACCCATACACGACAGACCTTTGCGGTGCACCCGAACGCCGTGGCGGTTCCCGTGGCAAGCTCCTCAAAGCGCTTGTTGATAGTCTTGGACACCTTGTCGCTCAAGTCGCGGATGGTGCCCTGCGCAGGCAATCGATGGGTCCATTTGATGCAGAGAGCTCTCTGACCGACAGAGTCACAGCACGAGTACGAACGAGCCACCGACACTAGGGAAAACAGTCGGAAGATGGCCACACACACAAAGCGACGAATGTCATGCACCCACAGAGGGATATCGGCCATAGACGTGTGTTCATCGACTTCCACTCTAATACCACGGTGAAGGAAGGACACGCAAGACAGGCAACGGACAACAAGGCGACATGGCATCGCACCTTGATGACGACACTGTCGGGGATGACGTTGTTTGCCTCGCCGCCGTGCACCATGGTGACCGAGAGCACCGCATTATCCGCAGAGGGCACATTGCGCGAAACGACCGTCTGGGCCGCCGTGATGATCTGCGGCCGATAGACATGATCGCGACGTCGCCCCTCAGCGCAGGCCAGGCTTGAAGAGGTGCGCACACGAAGCACTGACTCACACGGATGCCATACACACACTCGCCGCACACACACTCACACACTTGCCACACACACTTCCGCCCCCACACGTGCCACACACACTTCCGCCACACACACACTCGCCACACACACACTCGCCACACACTCTTTCCGCCCCACACACGACCACCATTCACACGGCGCACACAGAGCACTAGCTCATTTCCGCAACCCACGTGCGCCGAGCAAATGACGGGATCGACGCAGAGATGCGGCTGCGAGGCATGGCCGCCCTTCCCCTTGACGGTGACTGCGAACTCGGTCACGTGGGCCATGACGGGACCCGGGAGGACGGAGAGGGTGCCGACTGGCACGGTTGGCCAGTTGTGGTAGCCATACACCTCGTTGACGCCATCAAGGCACCTGCCAGAGTCCTCGTCAGCGAAGACAGGATCAACACTCGTTTTCCCCGGCACTACGTCCCTCAGATACTCACGCACACGCGCATGCATGCACAGGCAAATACACAATAACTACACACCGACGCACGTACACACACACACACACACACACACACACACACACACATAGCAAACGCACCCCTCTTTGATCATGGGCAAGGCACCGCCCGGGTTTTCCTCCGCCGGCTGAAAGAGAAGCCGCACGCCCCTGTTGGACGGCAGCTTGTCGCTGCTCGCGGCACGAGGGAGGGTCAGTAACGGAGCGCGAGACACCGATCGATACGGGTACGACACGCAGAATTTGCTGCGCATACGCACATCCATTCCCCTCTCTTTACGCTCTGACACTTTTACGAAGCTAGAATATCCGCAGCCCCGTCAAAAGCCCACACAGACGACATAAGCGCACATCATGACACAGTCACGCGATGACGCACCGTGCCGCTGCTATCAATAGAGCGGCGCCCACGAGCGATGCCATGTGTCCGTCGTGTCCGCACATGTGCGCGAATCCCTCGGACGACGAGCGATAGGGAAGCCCGTGATTGCCTTCGGTCATGCGCAGCGCATCCATGTCCGCACGCAGCGCGACAACAAACGGAGGCCTGCGCACGAGCGCGTGGTGTGAGCGCGGGGGTGTAAGTGTACATGTGAACGTGCGCAAGGCGATAGTGGGTGCGTGAGACAGCAACGGCCCTGTAGAGTTTGACGCAGCACAAGAACGGGGTAGCCGTGCGTACCCAGCAACTGCGGGACCCGTGCCCATAATGTCGGCGGTGATGCCCGTCGTTGCGAGCACGCGCACGTTTGTGCAGCCGATGCGACGCACAACGTCCATCATTTTCTGGTGCGTCCTGCGATATGCGCCATGCCACTGTCACACTCGTGGACACGCACGCACGCACACACGCACACACGCACACGCACCACACACGCACACGCACACACACACGCACACGCACGCACACACGCACGCACACACGCACGCACACGCGCACGCACACACGCACGCACACGCACACGCACACACGCACGCACACGCACACACACACACACGGCTTACGCACACACACACACGCACACACTCACACACACACACACACACACTCACACACACAGACAGATGCAACGGAAGCATCAAACAACAGGCAAAGTAGAAACAAGAGGCAAACGCACCTCTTCTCCTCAAACCCCGGCTCGGGGTGCCTGTGGAGGTCGTGCCGCAGCTCTGTGAGCTCGGCCAACAGTGCCGCAATGGCCCCTTCGAGCGACGCCATCCTCAGTCCCAAAAGTGCGCGGATTGTTATTCACACAACAGACACACACGCACACGCACGCACGCACACACACACACTCACAAACAACATGCGCTTATACCAGTCGCGTTGCCATTCCGTCTCGTGCGCTGTGTGTGTCGTAATAGTCGTCAGCCATTGTCCGGTTACCCTGCGCACTCACGTGGCGGGTGACATGGATCAGCTGTGACACATCCTTTTGCTTCTTTACCCTCATAAGCTCATAGGCTTTGGCTCTGTCTGTTGTTGTTGCTGTTCTGCGACCTTGCCTTGAAATGGCGCGCGATAGTGCCGCATCCGATACGGCGCTGGAACGCCAGTTCGTGGAGGAGTTTGAGCGGCTTTCGCGGAGGTGCGTTGTACGTGTAGATCGTACGAGGCGCGAACGCTGTGTGCATTGCGTGTCGGTCATACAATCGAGGCGTGGCGCGCTGTGTTCTAACCTGTCGTCCACACACACACACACAGCGACGCTTCCGCACAAAAGGACGGCGCCCCCTCCCGTACTTTCGGGTGGGCCGCAATAGGACTCACATTGGCCGGGATCGCCGGTCTTTATGCCGTCGTCACTCCGTTTGTCACGCCTGCGCTGCGCAAGCACTGCCTTCCTTTCGTCCCGGCGAGCAGAGAAGTGAGCTCTTGTGTTCGTGTGCTGCGAATCCCTTTGTGGTCTGTGGCTTCTGATCATAAGGCAAACAGATTCATCCTCACACACGTGCTTCACGTCTCCCACACGTCACAGCAAATAGACCTCGTGCTGCGCTTCTGTCGCGGGCGTCGCAACATGGTGGACCTCGGCTCCGGCGACGGCCGCGTGGCCATTGCTGCCGCCAAGGAGGCCGGCATACCCTCCGTGGGGATCGAACTCAACTACTGGCTCGTGTTGTACTCGCGGCTGCGCGCGCGTCTGGAGGGCGTGGGTTCGAGGGCGAAGTTTTACAGGAGCGATCTCTTTGCGACCAACGTGGCGGATTACGACACAATTGTCATTTTCGGCGTGCAGGAAATGCTGGCGGACGTCGAGCGTAAGCTGGAAAAAGAGATGCGGGACGACGCGCGCGTCGTGTGCTGTCGCTTTGGACTGCCGAGCTGGACGCCCACGGAGGAGGTGCTGGACCCGAAGGGGGAGAAGGGCATTGCGAACGTGTGGGTGTACGCGAAGCAGCGCACGACAGACGCGCAGAAGGAGGAGGGCATGCGGCTGGCGTTTCTGCCCAAGGCAAAGCGGCTGGCGGAGGCGCGTGCGGCTGCGGCGCGTGTGGCGGAGAGTGCGGCCAAGGCGGCGGAGGGTGCGACTGCTGCGGACGCGCGCGCAATAATGAAGGGCCGATAGCGGTTGGTTAACGTTACAATGAGGCATGCAATTGGACGAAGAGAGACGATAGCCGCTACGACACATGAAGTTGGACGCAGCGATACGGGGCACGATGGCCAACAGACAGGGAGAAGAGAGAGGACGAATCGGCTTGCATTATGGCGTGAGGGAGAGACAGGAGAGCGCTTCTTTATATAAATGCCATGCACGCGAGGGTGGGATACACTCCGCCAGCGCGAATAGGAGGCATAATGGGTGTGCGGCCGTTGCAGGCGGCTAGACAGATGGCGGATTGCGCGTTACGCAAACGAGACGGGGCAATGGATGCACCAATGGATGCGATGCAGGACGCGCAAATATGACGCAAAGACCGAAAATCGGATACAACGGCGAGTTCAAACACCAACAACGCGACCGCGCGCACAGTTGATTGCCAATGGCACGCGCAGAGAGAGAGAGACTCGTATATGTGTTCGGGGGTGACGAATAAGCCCACCCCCACAACACTATCGCCCTCCAGACTACTGCCCTGCGACCATGTGCCGTATCATGTTCTCCTTTGAAAAGTGGCCGCGGCTGATCAGCGTGATCCACTCCTCGCGGCCGAGCGTGCGCCGCGCGATTTCGGCGACGGGAAGCCCCTTGGCGTGCAGTTCGCGGGAGCGGTCGCGCAAAGCTTCGACGAACTCGAGGCGCTCTTCAAGCAGCTGAGTGAATTTGGTGTGTTAGTGCCGCTCGCTTAGCGCCGGTGGGTAGCGATGTTGCACACAAGCGAATACGAGGGTGATGGAGATGCGCTTCGTCCTAACACAAACGCTACACGAACACCAACAGAGAGAGAAATGCGGAACGATTCCCATAGCGGTTGCCTTCATGCACGCGTGTGCGTGCGCGTGGTTGGGGGGACCACACACGTGCCTTCTTCGCGTTGTCAAGCTGTCCGCGGTGCGAGCACAACATCGTGGAGAAATCGTACTGAAGGACGCGCCGCATGCTCTCGATCTCCTGCAGCGGATCCTCCTCCATTCGCGCAAACTGCGACGACAGACGAATTGATTGGCATGCACGCAACAAGCACTTACACACGCAAAGCAGTCACGCATAGCACGCACGCACACACACACATGCTAGTAGTACACACTGAGCACAATCCGCACACACCATTGGGCTTTTGGTGATGAAGAGGTCCGCAGAGAAGAGCAGGCCGCGGTTGGGTTCCAGATAGGCGACCATGTCGGGGCAGTGACCGGGAATGGGAATGGGCAGTAGTGTGAGGCCGTCCTCCTTGACCTCGATCGGCTTGCCAGCTGCGCGCACGAGCTGCTTAGAAGAGTCTCACCATCACGCACACTCACAATTGCACGCACGCACGCACGCACGCACGCACGCACGCACACATACGCACTCGCACAAACACAAACACACACCTACACAATACACAGGCACACATGCGGGCGCATGGTAATAGCAGCGAGCGACGCACCCCATCCGTCAAACGTGAGAGTCTGTTTGTACAGCGGCGGGCGACCCCACACGATGCGCCTGTAGAGCTGAATTTCGTATCCCTTCTCAACAAACGCCTTCGTCAGATGCGGCGCGTGAATTTCAAGCTGCGGCATGTCCGAGGCTGCATGTGCCGCACCGCCGGAATGGTCTGTGTAGGAAGAATGCGGACACCACACAAAACACACACACGCGCACACACATACGCACACACACACACACACACACACGCACACGCACACGCACACGCACACACACACACACACACACGCACACACACACGCACACACGCACACACACACATACACACACACACAGAGAGAGAGAGTGTGAGAGAAATTGTCGTAGTCAGATCACAAGCAGAACATGAACGCAATTGCCATATCTTCCAACAGCCCATGTGCACACACCCTCATGGTGGTGCGTGAGAAAGATGCGCTTGACGCCGTTCTCCTCAATGAACTTCTTTGTCTTGCGCCACTGGTTTGCGGGGCCAGAGTCAATGAGCGTCCGCCCAACGCGAAAGATGTTCACCGTCGTGTTGATGCGACCGGGGAACATGCCCACGCGCAGCGTCTGCACGCCACTGGCGGCCATCCTCGAAACGTCAGGCCTGGGACCCGCGTGGACGAAGCGCGAAGCAATTCTACAGGCCGCAATATCGAGGAAAAAGACTGTCATCAAAAAAATTCTCACTCTCCGCCGCTTCCGCTGCACGTCACAACCAGATGACGACAATGTGACGCACGCCGGTTACGTCCAGACATAGGTAACATGCCCACCGTCCGCCGGAAGGGTCACTCGAGCTCAGGCAGAGAACATCGAACTTCCCGTTGTTAAACGAGCGCAGCCCTGGGACACAGCCGCAAGGAGGTCCAAGGGCGAAACCGTGAGCGCAACGCAGTGCACCCAAACCATTCAGCTGCGCTCCGATCATTGAAAAGAGTCGGCTACGGCTGCACATCTTCCCACTGAGGGTCAGTCGAAGCCTCGGGTGACTGCCACCCTAACGGTTACACACAGAAGGCCGATCACTGATTCAGCGCGCCAGAGTGGACGGTCGCCCGCCATGAACGTCGAGCTTCCAACAAAACGTCCTATAACGACGACGGTTTCACACTCACCATCCGCATCGACGGCGACAGCAGCGAAGCACGCAAGTACGACAACGGCGGCTCCGACAACCGCCGCGGAGCCGCACGGAGGGCGTCGCGTGTTCATGTTCCCACAACGGTCGATTACCCCGGAGGCGGCGCCGGACGGTGCGCCACGACGCACGTGACTCACGTCTCGGACGGAGGGCTATGTGACTGCTGCACTATCATACTGGTTGGTATGCGGTACGCCGTGATTATTCGTCCGAGGGCGGGCCCGAATGTATTTCTATCCGGTGATAACACATCAATGCGGAGATTGCCGCCGGCACACCAACGCCCGAGTGGTAGGGCCCGCTTTGTGTGCCGTGGCCATGGCGCAGCGAAAGCCTTCGTGGCTGACGAGATTAATTAGGGTGGCGAAGTTGGGCAACTGTAGGTCAGTGTCGCTGACAACGTTATCTCCGATCGACCGGGCCACCGATTTCGGCACGGAATCGGCTCACTAATTTAAGTGTGCACTCGGCTGGAATCGGCTCACTAATTTAAGTGTGCACCGGCTGGTCCGCTGGTGCCGTAGACTGGCGACCCTGGCCGTCTTGCATACCTGAGACTTACAATTCGCTCGTATGGCCGCCATTGGAGCCCGCGAAGGCTCGCCATTCACAGCGGCGTTTTTTTGTCTGTAGTTGTTGGCTACAAGTAAATGGCGTGCTGTGACAGATTTTTTAATAAAAAAAAAAATTATTGTCGGATTTCTCGCACAGACGAACTTCCCGGCGACGACGAGGGCAAACCTGTCGCGTCCTCCGCCGTCGCGCCCACCGCCGCCCGAAGTGCCTCGCGGAACTCCCTCTGCGCGTTCAGGTGCACGCGCTGCCTGTTCAGGACCGGCACGACGAGGTTGTACTTTTCGATCTTGCGGTTCAACTCCCTCACAAACTCCTCAAAGTCCCGTTGCACCGACGCGATCTCCGCGCGCTGCAGGTACGACAGATCCCGCATCAGTTCGTCGTCGGCGTCCGATGCGCGCTGCTCCTTCGTCGTCGCCGCAGCCTTCTTTTCCCCGCTCTCGCTCGTCGTTGCGACAGGCGCCCGCGCTTCGTCGAGCATGCGGCCGTAGTCGGGCCACAGAAGGCGAAACGCGCGCGTGACAAGGGACTCATACGCACGAGGGTGTCGCGGGTGCGTCGATGCGAAGTGCTCGTGCCCGGTGAGATGTGCTCCCACGCGGTGGACTGCCCGCGCGGCGTCCTTATGGACACTCGGAGGGTCGATTATCTGCGAGAGCGATGCGCGGAGGCCAGTGCGGCACGACTGCACATCGGCGCGTATTTCTTTCTCGAGCGTGATCCATTCCGGAAGTAGGCCGGCGTTCAGAAGCACCTGCACGTCCGAACAATCAACATCAGTCCGCACGCACAGGCGCAGCGTGTCTGTCTATAAGCAATCTAATGCTTTATAGGCTCTTCTGTGTTGACCGGACTCGTCAAGTTACTCGCCTTATTTAGATGGCCGGTGATGGGATCGACGTATGGGTTCACAGGCTCGTCGCGAATGGGCTTCCCTTTGCCAGGGAGATTATCAAACTCGCCGCGCTCCATCGACTCCTGCCCACGGCAATCGAGACGTAAGACACACGCAACGACATGCAAGGGATGCGCGTGCGTATTTGTGTGTGTGTGTGTGTGTGTGTGTGTGTGTGTGTGGACGTGCATTGCAGTTTCTCATCTAAAGAAGACAGAGGAATGGGCGCGCATGTGCCAGCAGTGAAGAGCCACTGTAACCCACCACTGTCACCCACCCGTATCATCTCGTCCACAATCTTCTCCAATCCCTTTGGCTTGGACGTCTGCTCGAGCATTTTCTTCACGGAGCGCACAGTGTCGTCGGCCGTGAGCTCCCGCGCCTGTTGCGCCAAACAGAACACGTGTAAATGGGTAAGTACACGAAGGTGGCGCGTCCGTGTGTGAGCCAGTGTGTGCGTGTGTATAAGCGAACTCGAAGCAAACTCGCAGGACTGACGAAGCAAGTGCACATAACTTCAGCCGAAAGCGCCGCCACGACGCAACACGCCGCGCGTGCAACTGCGCGCTGCGCCTGCCGCTGCGTGCCTTTTGGATCTCCCTCTCGACGACACTGTCGATCGCATTTCGCACTCGCATACGCTCAAACTGGCGACGGCGCTCAAAGACGTTCCCACTGCCGACACCGTCGTAGGTGAGAAAGCGGCGATGCTGCGGCGCCGTGTGCTTGATGTCGGGCGGCTCCCACTGCGACGAGCCAGCACAAGAGTGTGAGAAGTGCGTGTGCATGTATGTGACGAGCAAACAATCGAGGAACAACAGTGTGCAAAGCGTGTAGACGCGCCTTCTTTTCCTCCTCTTCCAGCATCCCACTTGCGGCGCGCTTCGAGTCGTTCGCATGGTCGATCGCCTCCGCCACGATCTGAGCACATTCCGCACATAAGATTCAACTCACCCAACTGCTCGAGAACAGGCGCTGATCGAGCGAACATGGTGCTTCGACACTGACGCAGGACAAGGGCGCACCTCATACGCAAGTCGCACACGCTCGTACTTTTCCCTGTTGCCGCCGGGTATGTCCGGATGGTGAATTTTGGACATCTGTCGTTGGGCGTTAAAAAGAGGGGTACTACGAGTCAGATGAAGCGTTCAAGGTTCACAAACTTTCAGCGACGCGCGTTTCTGACATGAGAGCGCACAAAATGTCGGTGTAAAAAAAGGCTCAAACCTTATAATAAGCCGACTTGGCATCTTCCTCCGTTGCCGACGCCGTCAGCCCAAGGACCTCATAGCTCTGCTGCACGGACAGCCGCACAACTGCAAGACCACAGCATGAAGAGGGCATTAACAGCGACGCCCAAGAAAGAGTGCGATGGAATGGCATTGAATGGCATTCGTACCGTGAAGGGGTGAACTTGCGTCTTGATGGGAATGTCGCCATACCGCCGATGGCGCACTCCCGCGGCGCACGCGCGAATGCGCAACAGCGAAACAGAATCTTCCGATAGAAGAGGCAAAAATACGCGCCGGTGCGTGTATGTGCAACATATTTTGGACTGCAACGTGAGAAATCTTTCGGAAAATCGCTCGCCATGAAGGAGAAGCTGCAAACCTCGCACTTCGGGCGCACGTGACCATGGAGTAACATGAGTCCGGACAATACTTTGCTTAAAATATATTACAAAGAAAACCAGATACTTAGTGTATATTACATCTTTGTGAAATAATTACTTTACCATTGTAGAAATAAGTTCATTATTCCGCTTAATAAATTGTATTTGTTGATGATCTGAAATTGACTATGGCGATTTCCACAGTCGCCTGTTGCCATGCTACCGTGCATCGGCTCAAAAATAGAACACTGGATGGACTTTCTCGGGCAAAAGGGGGCGGTACCTCCCAACAGTGGCGCACATCGCACACACACACAACACTCTCACTTACGCTCTCTCTCTCTCTCTCTCTCTCTCTCTCTCTCTCTCTCTCTCTCTCTCTCTCTC
>CALSCQ010000547.1:0-20789 GCA_943704525.1 Pigoraptor vietnamica
CCCCACCCCCCCAACCTTCCGCGTGTCGCGTGAGCTGAGTGCGTTCTGCGCAGGTGTGCAAACGAAAGGGCCAGCTGTACAAACAGGGAGGCAGCGTGAAGGTGGGTCGCGAGCTTGTGTGGTGGCGCGTTTTGTGCCACTGACGAGTCCGCGTGTGCCCCGCGCAGAGTTGGAAGCGGCGGTGGTTTGCAATCAAGGACGACAAGCTGATATACTTCAAGAGCTTTGAGGTATACCCTTGTCGCGCCCTGCATGCAGCGGGTGTGCGCGCACTGACACGGACGGCGATGCAGGACAAGCGCCCCATCGGCATCATCGACCTCCACATGTGCTCGGGCGTCGTAGAGGCCGAGGCCGAGGCGGGCGTCGCGAACTCGTTTGCGCTGGCGAGCCCATCGCGGACGTTTCTCTTTTATGCCGACTCGCGCGCAGACATGCGCGGCTGGATTGACGCTATCGCCGAGTGCCTGCCGTCGACGCCCGGCGGAAAGACGCCGACGCTCTTCAGCGACGACGACGAGCTGGACGACGACGCCGCAAGCACAAAGCGCTCTTCGGCGGCCTCGGTGAGCTCGTCCGCGGCCGCGTCCGCAACCGCGCCCGCTCTTGCCGCCTCGCTCAAGTCGGAGGGGGCGGCTGCGATGGCGGCGAAACTCGAGCGTGCGGCGCCTGCTGAAGCCGAGCGCCCGCCGGAGGACACGTCGGTGCTGTCGCCCGAGGCCGAAGCCAACGCGGGTGAGCTGCGTGGCAGACTGTGGAAGTGGGGCGTGTACATATCCCGTGGGGCGATGCTAGCCCTTGTCACGATGTACCTTTCGTAATTGTTGCTGCAATAGTCTTGCCTGCCGTTCGCGCTCATCGACAACTCCATTCCTTCACCACAGTCGCAACGCTCTTCCGAGCAAATAGCTTTGCGTCCAAAATGATGAAGTTCTATGCCAAGTTTGTCGCCTCATCGTACCTCGTGAACACGCTCGCTGGCGTCATGGCCACGGTGCTTGCCGCGGACAGCATGGAGGTCGACCCCGCCAAGCTCAAGGAGGGCCAGTCGCTCGAGGCCAACCGCGCCACACTGCTGCGCGTCTGCAACGACTTTCTCTCGGCGATTGTGGGCGCGTGCGACATGGCGCCAGCGCAACTGCGTGAAATGTGCCACCACCTGAGCGTCGAAGTGCGGAAGCGCTTTCCCTCGAGCACAACGAAAGCTGTCGGTGCGTCTATATGCCTCTCCTGTTACGTGTGATCGATGGGAAGCCACCGTTACTGATAACTGCCAGCACGGCTGGCGACAACGCGCGCGCCTTCCCACTCACTTGTTGCGCATCCACGCAGGCGGATTTCTCTTTCTACGGCTGTTTTGCCCGGCGATCGTGCTGCCCGAATACTTTGGACTGGTTGCGGCGGCGCAGCTCCCCTCCCCGAACGCGCGCCGCGCACTTATCCTTAGCACAAAGGTGCTCCAGAACCTCGCGAACGGCGTCGAGTATGGCTCCAAGGAGGCGTACATGGTACCCTTCAACGACTTTATCCACAGCAAGCGTGCGGTCGCCGACGCATACTTTGACGCGTTCGCGGCCGCGAGTGCCGGAGCCGCCGTGGAAGCCCCGTCGGCCAACATCAGCGCCGAACAAGTGCGCGAGGCCGTGGCAGTGGTGCACACGCGGCTCGCCGTGCTCCTGCTCGAGTTGATTGAGGACAGCCGGGAGTCGACGGAGGAGGGCCTTGTGCCGCTCATTGCGCGCATCAAGGAGACAATTAAGGGCGGGGCAGACGCGCCCGTCGAGTCGCTGCTGGCTGCCCTCGCCGCGGACGGCATGCGGATCGTGGCGGACCTGTGCGAATGCACGCCGATTACGGAGGCCGACGAGCTTGCGAAGGCGCTCGTGACGCTGTTCACGCGGGAGGGGCGCGTGCTGGCGCTGCTCAAGTGGGCCATTTCGCACGAGGTCGAGCAGTCGGCGGGCGCGAAGAAGGCGCGGTCGCTGCGGAAGCGCGGGTCGCTCGCGGACATTCTCAAGGGCCCCGCCACGAACAGCATGTCCGGACAGTCGCCGACGGCGGCCGCGAGGAAGCGCGGCTACTTCTACAAGCAGGGCGGCACGGTCAAATCGTGGCGCCGGCGGTGGTTTGTGATCAACGCGCGCTTCTGCCGCCTCGAGTACTTCAAGGACGAGAAGAGCGCGGACAGCGGGGAGAACCTGGGGTCCGTCGACCTCGCGCTGTGCTCGTCGATTGCGGAGGGCGACGCGCGCACCGGCATCCCGCACAGCATCGAGCTGGTGACGCCGCAGCGCGTCTACGAGGTGCGGGGAGCGCCCTTGGACTCTGCATATTGTTGTGCTCTTGCTTTTTATGTGGTGCGGTCTCTTGCGCTGAGCGTGGTTTAATGTGCGCTGTCCTCGCAGTTCAAGTACGACAGCGAGGCAGAGCGTAACGAGTGGCTCGCCGCTTTTCGGGCGGTGGCAGAGAAGACACCTCGGCGCACCATACGCCGCCACAACACGACGAGTGCGGGCGGGGGGACGACGGCTACTGCGCCGGCAGAGGCCGAGGTGATCAAGGAGGGCTACCTCGCGAAGCAGGGCGGCCTCCATCGCGCGTGGAAGCGACGCTGGTTTGTGCTCACCAAGACGGAGTTGTCGTACTACATGACGGAAGACGACGCAGATGCGCTCGGCACCATTACGCTCAAGGAGTGCTCGTCGCTGTCTGTGGCGGAGAGCCGCCTGAACGTGCTGAACAGCTTTGAGCTGGCCACGGCCGGGCGCGCGTACTTTCTCTACGCGGAGAACCAGACGGAGATGCGCGATTGGATGACGGCGATCGCGACCCTCCTGCCGAAGGATGGGCGGGCGGACGAGCGCGACGGCCTCGTGAATCTGCGCTCGGAGAACCCCGTGCTGATGCAGGGGTGGCTGCGCAAGCAGGGCGGCCTGCACAAGGCGTGGCAGGACCGCTGGTTCGTGCTCAAGGGCGAGTACCTCTACTACTTCAAGAGCCCCGAGATACACGAGATGCAGGGCGCCATCCGTCTCGAGAACTGCTCGGTCGCGGAGGTTGCTCAGGCGGACGTCGGCCTCTGCTTTGCCATCAACACGCGACGGCGGGTGTATTTCATGGGAGCGCGCAACAGGTGCGTTGTTTTCTCTTAGTTTGCACTGCCACTGGGACTGCCCCATTGTGCGTTGGGTAGGGCTTTGGGGCGGCGGCTGACTTCCATACGTGCGCTCAGGTACGACATGGATGCGTGGATCACGGCGATAGAGTCGCAGATGGTGTTCAACGGGGACGTCCCCACGCCAGAGGACCTCGCCGTGAGCGGCAACCGGTTCGGCAACGTCATGAACGCGCTGCGCCGACAGCCCAAGATGGTCGCGCCGGACGTGACGGAGGGCAGCGCCATCCGCGGCTACCTCATGAAGCGGTCGGGGTCGTCGCTGAGCTGGAAGTGCCGGTGGTTTGTGCTCAAGGACTCGTCGCTCTACTACTTCAAGCACTCGAAGGTGCGTCGCATGCTGCGCTCGTTTTGCAGGAAGGCGTGGCCGCTCACTTGCTGTTTTGGTCTGTGCAGGACACGACACTGCTTGGCACGCTGGCGGTGGACGAGGCCGAGCTGGAGGGCATGGAGGACGCCGAGTACGGCAACAAGGACATCTTCTACGAGAAGGTGCGGGGGATTGCGTCATCGCGTGTGCGCACATGTGGTCCCTGCATCATTGTCCATTGCCTCCCCTTTGGCCTCTAACCCCGCGCGCCCCTCATCGTCGCAGGTCATGTATCTCATGGCATCGGACAAGTTCTACGCGGCCGATTTCCCGCCGTTTCTCGCGTTCAAGTCGGCCATTATCAACAAGTGCGGCTTTGCCATACACACCCGGAGGAAGGTCTACTACCTCGTCGCCCCCACGCGCGAAATGGCGGAGAACTGGATGCAGGCCGTGAACGTGGGTGGCCACTGTGTCGTGTTTTGCTCCGTCGTCGTGCTTCCCTGTGTCTGAACCACATGTGCTGCCATTGTTTTTGCTGCAGGACGCGATCGAGAATGCCCAGCTGAACAGCGGAAGGGTGCGTGTCTGCAGTTGGCCTTGCGCGTCAGTCGCACGTGCTTTTCTTTGGCTCAGCATGCGTTACTTTGTCCATCACGACCTAATTTAATTCCTTTGGCGTGCAGCACATGCGACGACCGTCGGACCAGGACGGCTCCATTGCGGACGCGTCGGACGTCGCCTCGATCGCGAGCAGCCAGGCCGCCATCGTGGACGTTCTAGACATGTACACGACGACCCCGCGGCCCGTGTCTCCGCGCCCGCGCTGAGCAGGCTGCTTTAAACTGAGCAGGGTGCTTTAAACTGCGCTTGCGTCGCGCGTCGCCGCGTTTGTCGTTGCGTGCGCTCGATTTGGTGCAATCAAATTCAATGATCCGTTTCCCGCCATTTGGCGCTGGACTGTCAGGGGTAACAGAGACAAACTGAGTGACCACCGCGAACGCCTTTCAGACGCCATTTTGTGCGGCGACGAGTGAGATTGCCATTGTCTTCTCTCCCGAGTCGTCCGCCGCCCTTGCCGTGCGACTCCCTGCGTCGACATGAGGCAACATCAAGTGCGATTGCCGCTTTAATAGCGTCCCACGAGCATGGCGTACGCGCGCAAGCTGCAGCGACTGGGCATCGCCGATGCCACGTTGAGGCGTCTAGCTGCGCACAAGATACACACGTGCAAGGTGTGACAGCCTCCGGTTCGAGGGCGTAGATGGAGGACTGCGCAGTGACACTTGGCGTGAATGGAGGTCTGCGGGATGACACACTGCTTTCGTGCCGCAGGACTTTCTCGCCGTGCCGTCGTTTGACCTGTTCCATGCACTTGAGCTCACGCGAGCCGACTTTGACGCACTCTACCGCCTTGTGTGTCACGCGGTGCTCCCGCCACTCACGACGGTGCGCAGTTTCGTTCCATGCATTGTCTACGTAGAGTGCATTAGGCCCGTACGTCTGACTGCAACACTGCAGGCAAGCGACCACTGGAACGGCCAAAGCGTGCGATTCCTGGCGACCTCTCTGTCTCTCTTGGACGTCTGTCTCCACGGTGGCATCCCTGCGGGCACGGTCACAGAGGTATGGCTGCGGTGTGTGTGTTTAGAGTGGCGCCCGCCGTAGCGCTCACGGTGACGTGTGGGTGCAGATTGTGGGGCCCTCGGGTTGCGGCAAGACGCAGCTCTCGCATTTGCTGGCCGTGCGCGCCACGCTGGCCCCCCTGCACGGCGGACTCGGCGGCGCCGTTGCGTTTGTCGATACGGAGTCGACATTCAGTCCCAAACGGTGTGTGCGCGCGCTTGTCTGTGGAGGCGCACACGATGGGCCGTGCCCAGGCGTATGGACACCCCTGTCTAATGGGCACGACGCAGGCTATGTGAGATTGCGCGCACGCGGTACCCCAGCGTGTTCGCCGACGACGCGTCGCTCGTTCCGCTTCTGAGTGCCATCCACGTCTGCAGCGCCTCGACTTGCGCTGAGCTCATGACTCGGTGCGCTTGTGTACGATGCAGCCGTGGAGGAATCTTCGTTGCTCTACTCGTGCTTACGGACCCCACCCACCCTCACATGCGCACATGCCACCCACCCTCACATGCGCACGCGCACACTCTGCAAATCACATGCGCACACTCTGCAAATCACATGCGCACACGCACACACTCTGCAAATCACATGCGCACACGCACACACTCTGCACATCACATGCGCACACGCACACACTCTGCACATCACATGCGCACACACTCTGCACATCACATGCGCACACACTCTGCACATCACATGCGCACACACTCTGCACATCACATGCGCACACACTCTGCACAGGTTGCAAGACCTCGAGACCCTCGTGATTCGCGAGGGCGTGCGTCTCATCGTCCTGGATTCGGTGGCAGCGCTCGTGCGGAGAGAGTTTGGGGCGTCGTCCGCCGCTGCACAGCGAACGGAAATGCTCTCGCGCCAGGCCGCCACTCTCAAGTGGGCACGCGGTGTTGTTTGTGTGCATCCGCGTTGATGGCTGCGTACGGCACATCGCTGACACACCAGCCCCGCAGGTACCTTGCCGAGTCCTTTTGTATTCCGGTGGGTGTGCAGCTGTAGTACAGCCAGATCACACAGCGCTCACACGCGGATGCGCAGGTGGTCGTCACAAACCAAATCACAACGCGCTTCGTCGAGAGAGGTGAGACAGAGAGAGTTGTCGGATCAGCTTAAATCGACTCCGCTGAGACAGAAACAAGGAGGGGGGGGGGGGGCTCTGGCTCTGTGCCCACATATACGCCGATCTTCCAATTTGATCGATGACCTCGCTGCAACCCAGAGATGGACGTTGCTGACGACGCGCCGGACGGCGAATCCCCGCGCGAAACCGTGCTTGCGACCGAGGGCGAAGCGACGGCGGCGCTCGGAAATACGTGGGCGCACAGCGTCAACACGCGGCTCGCCGTCGACTACATTGACGCACGCACGCGCCGGTTGCGCGTCGCCAAATCACCCGTCGCTCGACCGGACGCCTTCGCGTATGTCATTGACGCCTCGGGACCGGTGCTCGTGGGCCGCGCAGACGCCGCGGACAGCACAGGCGCACCTGTGGCCGCCGCGTGCGCACTCGGCGTTCGCTCGGATGTGGTGCATGGTGGGCGGAAGTGTTGGTCGATGTGTGCGTCGAGCGTTACTCGCCTGACACGTGCCAATGGCTGCAGACCACAACGCCGCGGACGCCCAGCACACTCTCGCGCTCCCTTTCGCCGCCGCCGAGGTCCAGCGGACGAGCCGGTTCCCGCCATAGAGAGCGCCGCGATGGCAATAAAGACGATCGCACTCATATCTGTGCAAGCCGTAACAGCGCGCTGCGAGGCAGTCGCATTCTGATGGTTGAGTAAGCACCCCGAAGCCACGTCAGCCCTTCAGCCCGCGCGCAAGCTTCTCGTCCGCACTGAGTTGTGCGCGCCGTGTGCGCTCCTCCCGAACCACCTCCGCGTCGAACTCGGCCTGCAGTCGCATCGCAAGCGCCTCGTCACTCAGCGCGCACTCTGCTCCAGAATCGACGCTGACGTTACGGTCCCCCGCGGCCACCGACGCACTCCCTTTGGCATCGCCGGGGCGCAGCCATCGCGTAATAGGCACAACGTGCGGCGTTGGCGGCGCCTGCTTTCGTCCGGCGACCGACCCGCGCGGCTGCTCGTGGGCGCGTGCAGCGGGTCGCACGTCCCCCGACGACAGCCGCCGCGCGAGCGCCTCGTCCGCCGCCAGCGACGCCTGCGAGTGTGCCTGCGACTGTCCCGTGGCAGCCTCGCGCTCCTCCTTCAGCAAGGCAGCGATGGCCTCTTCACTCGCGCGCTCTTCAGCCTCGCGCCGTGCACGCTCGGCCGCCTCTTCCGCCGCCGCCTGCTCCAGCAGCTCACGTCCGACCTCGCCATCAAGCGATGGACGCGCCGCGGGGGCCTCCACAAGACCCTTCTCCTGCAGCGCCGAGAGGTCAACCGTTTCGCCACGGAGGCGAGCGGCGACGAGGTCGGGGAACGCGCGGCGCATCTCGTCCCAGAGGGCGCTGTCCACGGGCAGTTCCTTGTGGAGGCGCGCGAAGGACAGAGCGCGCGTGCGGCACTGCGAGCAGCCATGCACGCCCGCTTCAATGGACGCGCGCAGGCACTCGCGGCAGAGCACGTGCCGGCAGGGGAGCGCGACGGGCTCGTTGAACAGCTCGAGGCACACGGCGCAGATGCAGTCGGCGGCACTCAGAGGGGCCATCCCCGCGCGCCACGCGTCCAGTGCGCCGCGGGGGGCCTGCGGGGCGGTGGCGCGGCGCTTGCGCGACATGGCGGGCGGAGGGTCGTCCCCTGGCAGACACGGCGTGCTGGTGCATCGCTTTGATGAAACCCGCCAGTCTCACGTGAGATGCGTGATGTCATGCATTGTTGAAACAACGGCGCAGCCCAGAATCTAAACAAAACGAACGCCATCGGAGCCGCAGGGCTTGCACACCGCCCTCGCGTGCAGTGTCAGTGCGGCGTGTGCGTGTGTGTGCATGCCCAATGCGCTATGTTGCCTCTAATCGCCCGATGTGGCAGCGCCGCTGTGCGTGGGTGTGCCCCCAAGACGCCTGCCATCCTGGCCGCGAGGGCGCTTTCGGTGGAGGCGGGCGGCGATGTGCACGCGCGTCTCGAGGACTTCTACGATGTGGTCATAGTGGGCAGCGGAATGGTCGGCGGGGCGGCTGCGTGCGCGCTTGGTGAGGCGACGGGGGATGGTGCGAACGACGCGCGTACTTTGGCTACATGCGCTTACGAACACGCACGCAGGTGGCAATGCGACACTCTCGGAACACAGAATTCTTCTGCTTGAGGGCGGACCGCGACGGCCCTATGCGCCGGTGCGCGGCAAGTACTCGAACCGCGTGTCTGCCGTGTCGCTTGCGAACGCAACTTTCCTGCGAGGTGCGTGGGCCGTCACATGTGATCATGATGCTGTGCGAGTGCTTACGTGGCTGCCCCAGACTGCGGCGCGTGGGGTGAGATCGAGGCTGCGGGTCGCTGCCACCCGTTTGAGAACATGAGGGTTGGTGTCGGCGATCCGCGTTCCGCACAAAACGCAGCGCACGCGCGCGCACATGCACGTCTCCGCACACTTGCCGCCCCTCTGCGGCATGCGACTTACGCATTGCACGTCTGCAGGTATGGGACGGCGTGAGCGACGCGGCCGTTGCATTCGACGCCGCCGCCGACACACCGGGCGACCCGATGGGCTATCTCGTGGAGAACGACGCCATCCAGGCGGCGACCATGGCGCGCGCAGGCAGCCTCCCAAACGTCACGGTGGCGTACGACGCGCCCGTGTCGGCCGTGTCGCTGCCCCGCCCGGCGCACGGCGGCCATCAGGTGCTTGCAGAGCGCTGTATGTTAGTGGCACATGAGAACGAGGGCTGATGTCACCCTGACGCAGTTTGAGGACGAGTGGGCCGAAGTGACCGTGGGAGGACGGCGGGTGCAGACGCGGCTGTTGGTGAGTGGTGTTTGCTGTACGTGGGCAAAGCTCGTGCGCACCGTGCGCCCGCTGACGGCGCCCCCTAATTCCATATTCGACCAGATTGCGGCCGACGGACCGAACTCGTTTGTGCGGCGGAGCACCGACATCGAGTCGCTCGCGTGGGATTACGACCAGGCGGCCGTGGTTGCGACGCTCGCGGTGTCCCTGCCCGCGAACGCGCGCAACGGCACCGCGTGGCAGCGCTTCCTTCCGACGGGCCCCATCGCACTACTCCCCGTGAGTGATGTACATCGTCCTCAGCCAGCGTGCAAGCGACAGCCGCTGACGCACATGCGCGTGCAATCAAACACTTTGTCTCGAGTGCCATTGACCATCGACGCATTTTTCAGCTGTCCGACACGGTGTGCTCGCTGGTTTGGTCAACGTCGCGCACGGCGGCAAAGTCTCTTCTTGCTCTCTCCGACGCCGCCTTCGCCGACGAGGTGCAGCGCGCATTCTCGTCGCCCGCAGACACAGTGCTCGGCGTGCGTCCTGGCGTTCTTTCGGGCGCTTTGGGGGTGCTTGGGGAAGTGGCCGGCAATCTCGCGCAGGTCGCCGGCAGCACGCTGTTTCAGTCGGTAGCGCGCAGCGCGCTTTCGGCTGTCGGCATTGCTCAGCGCCCGTCGCAGGCGCAGTACGAGGATGAGCTTCATCCCCGCCAACAGATCCCGCCGATTGTGTCGTGCGAAGCGAAGAGCAGAGCGTCGTTTCCGCTCTCTTTCAGCCACGCAACGCACTACGTGCGGCACCGGTTAGCACTGATCGGGTGAGTGGTGCGTGTTGCCTCTGCTAGTGTCTCGTCTTGCTGAATGACATGGACGTGCGTGCGACTGCCGCAGGGACGCTGCGCACCGCGTGCACCCACTCGCTGGCCAGGGCGTCAACCTTGGCTTTGGCGATGCGCGGGAAATTGCCGCAAATGTCGCCGAGAGTGTGGCCGAGGGACAGGACATTGGTGCGTCCTCACTGTCTCAACGATACTAGACTCACGTGCCTGTTGGCCGACTCAATTCTCTATCATTGTGCTCACACTTGCCTGTTCGACAGGCGCGCTCCACCGGCTGTTTCGGTACGAAACGGCGCGTCAGCGCGCGAATCTGCCCATCATGGCCGCCACAGACGCCCTCAAGCGCCTCTTCTCGACCGACTTCCCTCCAACTGTCTTGGCGCGCTCGTTTGGGTTCAGTCTCACAAACGCAGCGGACCCGGTCAAGGTACGTGCACGGCCTTCTCAATGCTTCGTCGTGCGACTCTCAGCTCTCGTGCATCCCACTTCCCTCCCAAATGCCGTGCGTGCGACCACATTCCTCAGACAGCCGCCCATGCATTGCCAGCAACTGAACTCAAGGCAAACCGTACATTCTGACACGCTCAATCGCAGCGCAAGATCGTGCGGCACGCCATGTTTGGCGAGTGACGTTCGCCGTGGCAACATCAATACAAAGCGGCGCCGGCGCCGCCAGAACCAGAACATGTTCGTCCTTAGCGAGTTCCAACCTGCAACACACAGAGTCATAGTCAGCAAGGACAACAAAACATGGCACGTCGTGCACGCCAACGCACTGTCGCAGCCACAACGCGTCGCAGAAAAACTCACAATGTCGTCAATCTTGAGGATCGACCGCACCGTCTCGGACGCGAGCGTGATTGCGCTGGTGCACACGAGGAGCGGCTGGATCACATTCTCCTCCAGGATGTTCGTGATCGTGCCCTGCGGACCCATCCGCGTTGGCGTCAAACAACGCAGCCACAACAATGAACACACACACACACACACACACACACACACACACACACACACACACATACACACACACACACACACACACACACAGAAGGCAAAGAGAAAGGAGAAGAGATGAACGGACCAAGTCGCGGCACCCTGGCCAACGCACCTTCCGCACGTTGATCCCAGCCATCTTCTCGCCCTGCGCGTGCTTGTTGCGCAGCTCCGTCACAACGCCAATCGGATTGAGACCGGCGTTCTCGGCGAGCGTGTACGGCACCACCTCGAGCGCCTCGGCAAACGCGCGCACGCAGTAGGCCTCCATGCCGCCGAGCGTCTGCGCGTACTGGCCGAGCTCCACGGCGACTTGCGTCTCAGGGGCGCCACCACCGGCAATCAGAGCCCTGCCAATTCGACAGTGCGAGAGGTGAGCCAAGGAAAAGTGACGCAACGAAATGGACGCAAGAGGGAACGTGAATGCAAGGGAAACGGGCGAAAGGTGCACGCGGTCAAAACGCACCGCTTCTTGACGAGGCACCGGATGACGCAGAGTGCGTCGTGGATCGAGCGGTGGGCCTCCTCGAGAACGAGCTTGTTCGACCCGCGCACGACAATCGAGACCGTGTGGGCGCCGGGGGGAACGCCCGTGACCTTGACAATCTTGGCCTCGCCGGCCGTCACCTCCTCCACGAGCTCCGCAGTGCCGAGCTTGTCGGGGGTGAAGTGGTCCGCCGAAGCAATCGGGCGGCAGCCGAGCGTCTGCGAAGAGGGAGCAATGTCAGCACTGAATACAAGAGGGCAAGAGAGAGGATGCCCTGACTGCGGCGGCCTTGGAAATCCGCCGGGCGAAACAACATCGGCATCCCTACGGCCACGCACTCTCTCCGAGGCAATGGCATGCATGCACCGGCCACCCTCCCATCCATTCAACGCACCTTGCAGATGAATTCGACCTCGTCGCGCTCAATCTCGGTGATGACCATGATCTTCATCTTGGCAAGGAAGTGGAGCGCGAGGTCGTTGACGGCGTCGCGCAGGATCGACTTTTGCACGAGGAGCACGTTGCACCCGGCCTTCTTGATCTTCTTCACCAGCTCGAGAATGTACTGGCGCTCCTCGCGGAGCACGCGGTCCATCTGAGAGTAGTCGCTCACAATCACAGTGTTCTCCATCTGCGACAGAGTGTGCGACAGGGAGTGTCAGACTCCCAGCCCACAGCCCGCCACGGCGCCATTCCACGGCAACACGCAGACGTTCCCAACCCCACATCACCTATCATAAAACGCCTTGCCGCAACGACCATCTCCACACACTCCCCTCCTCACTCGGAAGCACCGCCCGATTGCGACTAATCATCCCAACCATCACATCAGCATCCCCTCCCGAATCTCGCACATCCCGCACGGTGATGTCACCCACATCTGTCTTCGGCGCCGAGAGGCAGAACTGGATGAGGCCGATCTTGGCCTTCTCCTGGCGCGTCACGCCACCAGCGACGTGCGCAACCCTCTGTGTAAAGACGAGACCGTCCACGAGCTCGCAGTCCTCGATGGTGCCGCCGAGCTTCTTCACCACGCGAATGTCGCGGAGGTCGACGTTGGTCGCCGACTTGGGGTCAATGACGTGGAGCACCGCATCGACCGCAATCGGCGCAAGCAGGTTCGAATACTGGGACACGACCTGCAGATCCATGAAAGATTAAGCATCGCGACATCCCCATGGTACCACACTACAACCGAACACGAGAACGACTGGTTCTTCCCCAACCTTCGAGTTAAGCGACGTCGTGGCGCTCTTGAGCAGCGAATCGCGATCGCTGAGCTCAACGGGGAGCGACATGCGCGTAAGGATCTCCACGGCCTTATCGACGGCGAGCTGGAAGGACTCCGAGATGGTCGTCGGGTGGATGCCCTTGTCGAGCAGCTTCTGGGCAGCGCTCAAGAGGGCGCCGCAAATCACAACGACCGACGTCGTGCCGTCGCCGGCCTCGACGTCCTGCGCCTTGGACAGCTCGACGAGCATCTTCGCGGCGGGGTGCAAGACCTGCATCTGCTTCAGAATGGTCGCGCCGTCGTTTGTGATGGTGACCTCCCCGTTGGGGGCCTGGATCATCTTGTCCATTCCCTTGGGGCCGAGGCTGGTGCGGATGGCATCCGCAACGCCCTTCGCCGCCGTAATGTTGCTCGCGCGCACCTCATCGGGCTTCTCGCGATCCTTGAAGGTCGCCTTGCTCACAGGCGCTCCACCCTCGACCATTTTCGCAAAGGGCACGAAGCCACCGACTCAAACAAAGAGAAACGGCAAAAAACAAAGTCACAGACTCAGAGACAAAATCCGCCTGCGAAAGAGGGATGCGCCAGTTGAGCAAGGGTGCAGACACAAAAAAGCCAGGCAGTGGTGCCCTGTCACAAAGAAAATCGGCGCCGGTTTCGACTCATCGCAAAATAACACAGAAGACAGGACAGCGCATCTGCGCCCTGAATACTCCCATCGTCACTCACTCACCCGCACACAAGGCAACAAGAACGCGGATGCGGAAAGCACAGAGACGGGATGTTGTAGTGCGCGCGGGGGGTGCGATGAAGGCTCGGATGGTCCGATGGTGGGGGATGAAGCACAGAGAGAGAGAGATGCAACAGAGGCAAAAGCGAACAGTACTGCGCAAATTCCAGCTGAGCGACTGGTGTGATATCGTAAGGCACAAGACGGACCATACAAATTATATAGCAGACTAAAGAGCTAGTGTTAATTTGAATTTGTATCGTCTGAGTCAAAATTTCACCAAAATGCGCAACAAGAATGTGACGAAAAGTAGAAAATTCCAAGACTTCAAGACATATACAGACGTCATTGTGACGTGTATTGATGTGTCGCTGTTTTCAAGATGCGGACCACATCGATACGCACAACGAGCATCTACACTCGATAAAAGAGCTGTGACTCTCAAACACTGTGTTCCCCTTTATTATTCGTGCACGAGACTTCTCAAGGGTTACGAAGGACGTTGCATGACGACACCGCCGCCGAAGCAGCTTGCCCTACACATCACTCTGACGACTGGAATCAAAGCATGAAGCCACAAACAGTTTCGTGCAATGAGCGTTGCTTATCATCGTTGACAGCAACATATCAGACAGCGTAATAATGGCTTAGTGCTTGTGCATGGAAAGTAAAAAGATGCGTCTCAGTGGATCATGTTGGGCCACAGAATGAGTCATCCGGGGTGGGTGTGAAGTGGACACACACAGGGTGTCACACCGAGTGAGGAGATTGCATCTACAACAGTATTCGTACCCCGTTGTTTACCCACCAGAGTCGGAGACGACGTGAAGGCGCTGGTCATGCACGCCCACTAGCCTGTTCTCGGAAGACACAATATGTTGCAAATGCTCGGCGCGTGCGCTCGCCGGGTGCCCGTCCACCTTCGGGTGCACGTGCGGCCCACGCCTTCGTTGGCCCTCGTGCGCCATGGAATCCCTCGACTTGCGGTTCGATACCCGGCGACCCAGCTGAGCCCCGCGCCGCGCTTCGTGCAGACGCTGGCGGATGCCACGAAGAGTGCGGACAAGCTCGCTCACAAGACAATAGACCGCATCCACGAAATCGACGAGAAGCTGCGCTTTCGAGGGTACTCGACGCTGAAGATTGGGCTTGCGTTGATGGGCGCGGGGGCGCTGTACGTGTACATCTTCAAGGAGGACATCAAGACGAACTTGTCGACCGAAGTTGCGGACGTTGCGAGTCGCTCTCTCGGCGACGAGAGCGTCGTGCAGCGCGCTGAGGAGGTGTCCAAGACAGTGCTGCAGCAAGTCATCAAGGACCCGAGCACACTCGCGAACGCGTCGAACTTTGTCGTGCAGATATCGCAGGAGCCCACGACGCAGGCGGCCCTCGTGGTGCTGCTGAAGAACGTGCTCGCGGACCCGGAGGCGATGGCGCGCGTCAACGAATTTGCGCAGCGCGTCGTGGCCGACCTGCTCAAGGACCCGGCGACGATGGCGCGGACGGTCGAGTTCGTGCAGAGCCTCATGGATCAGGAGGGCACGAAGGCGTCGCTGTCGGCGCTGTTCCGGTGGCTGCTCACCGACCCTGCGTTCCAGGAGACGGCGTCGCAGATGCTCAAGGACGTGATCTCGACGCAGACGGTGGTGGACCAGGCGACGGTCCTCGCCACGCAGGTGACGCATTCGATTCTCGACGACCAGAACGTGCAGAGCCACGCGCAGTCGTTTGTGTCGCACGTGCTCACGGACGAGGCCATCTACAAGCAAGGGGGCGATGCGATCTGGGAGGCCATCAAGTACTCGGTGACGCCGACGTGGCTTGGCGGGGACAACAAGAACGGTCCCCAGTCGCCCACCCAGTCGCACGACATTCTGCCGCCAAACGCCAAGGTTATGTCGGACACGTGAGCGCGCGTGTGAGCGCGGAACTGGGTCAACGTTCCGTTTTGCGTGCGGTGCCTTGTCGTGCAGTTCGCCGTGGGGGCGCTAATTGCAGCGGAGGCACGCATGGATAGGGATGGCTGGTGTATGAGAGAGGGGTTGTACATTCGCTGCGCACGCGTGCGCGTTCGTTCTATTGCTCATCTTTAACCCAATGTAACTCCACGAACAAAACGTTGAAGGCACGCCCTTGAACAGAGGGCGAACTGTAGTTAGGACTTTTTAAAGGCACACGCAACGCATCACGCACACGACACACGAGCCGCACGCACGCCACGCCGTTCTTCAGTGCTCGTCAATGTCGTCCAGGCCCAACCCCAGGCTGTGGTTGTCGTTGTCCTGGTCGAGGTCGGCCATTTCGGTGTTCTGTCCAAGCGTCTGCAAGCAAAAAAGTGCGCAAATCAACGAACGCCTCAGAGATGCAAGTTGAGTAGGGAGACGAGGGAGGCTCAGCACAAGGGACACATAATGCAGACTACGCAGCGCACCTTGTAGTATTTGTATCGGAGGACGCGGTGCTTGTACCAGAAGAAACCAGCGACGCCGACGAGGGCGAGGAAGCAAACACCCGCCACGACAATGGCGGGAATGGGCACGGTGGCACCTGAGGGAGGCGGCACTGCGCGTGACGAGTTCAGCACCAGCACGTAGCGTCAGCCATCAAGAGTTCAACCTGCGAATTAAACGTGCGCATGGAAACTTACACTCCAACACCGCGACCACGATGCCGTAGGTTCGCTGCGTCCCGTCCTCCGCCGTCAGCCGCAGCGGGATCGTGTTGTTGCCGCCATGCACCGAGAACACAGCAGCAACACCACCGGAGAGCACTCGGCCCAACACGTCGATGCGCGTGGTGGGATCGCGCGCCCCTACGAGGACAGTAACTTGCGCAGTACCCGCAGCAAGTGGGCCGATGAAGACGACGCCGGCGTCGCTGTTCGATCCCGCGACAAACGTAGAGTCGAATGAGGACGCATTCACAACCACTGGGCCCACGGTGAGGCTCGAAATCGTGTCTGGGGCGTCAAGAGGATATGGTGTCAACAACAACAGCGGACACCACAGGCCCGAGGACCTACACTGCGCCTGAACACTCACTGTCGCATGATACGGATCCTTCGGCGCCTGGCTTCGTCCCGCCCCAGCACGCTCGCACGGCGGAATAGAGGCGCTGTCGGCGACCGTCGGTGCATGCTCCGAGTTCTGGGCGGAAGTCCACGGTCGTGCACAAGGCTGTGGGACAAATTGAAGATGCATTAATTGCCGGCGCAATCGATGCATGCACACACGCACATAATATAAACGGCACAGGTGGACACTCACGACAGGCGTACATCGACCGCCAGACAAAGTGGTATCGGCAGCTTCGCGGCGGGTGTTCTGCCGTGTTGTTCTCTATCGGCATGGGCATCCCTGCGAGAGACAGTGCGTCAGACGGAGAAAACCGAAGTAGCGGAAGCACAACCGGACTCACCTACGCCAGCATCGAGGTCGCACAGGAATGTGACATTCGTCTCACGCGGCTGCGGCACATTTCCGTAGGAGCTAGCGCAGCCCTTGTCGCCGTTTGACAGGCGCATGAGCAGCCCACTGCGGTCCGTGATCTGGTCCACGGGCGCGTGCGAGTGTCCAGAGCCCGTCGAAAAACCGTTGTCCAGAATGTCGGCGTCGTCGGTGAGCGGCAGCAGGGACAGCACCGACCCCACGTCATACGCAAAGCCCTGGTTGAGCGACTCCTGGCACGCAAACGTCATGACCGGCTCGCCTTGCGCGTTGAAACAGCTCGTGTTCGAGTGGCGGTGCGTGCAGACGTTGATCCAGAAGCGCCGGTCGCCCTCGGTGCCGGCAAAGTGCATGTTGACGGGATCGGACAAGGGGCTCAGATCGTACACGACGCCCGGCGAGACAATCAGGCGGCAGTCGGTTGCGCAGTCCGTGCGGTTCGCAAGCGCCCACGTCCCGGGCCCACACCTGCAGCGTGAAAAACGACCATACACTTAGGCAATGCGTGTGAGGCGGTCGACAGGGGCACCTAGCAACCCACTTGAGGCACTCGGCACTGCCCTCCTTGCGCGAGAAGTAGCCATCGGCGCATGGTTCGCACTTTGCGCTCGCCTTGCCCGACCACGTGCCCGCAGGACACGGCGTGCACACCTCGGAGCCTTCCGGCGCAAACGTGCCCGCGGGACACTCGGTGCAGCTGACGCCGCCCGTCTCCTCCATGCCGGTGACGTTGAGTCCGAAGATGCGCGCCTTCAGAGTCACGTGGCATGCGCACGTCAGAACGTGATGGGGATGTCGACCAACAACCTCAGTTGCGCGTCAATGCAACGCTGCGATACAAGAGCACAGGCGCCATCCCACCTCGTAGGTCTCCTTGCGCGTGTTGTCCGCCTGGTGCATCTGGAACACGAGCATGTGGTTGTCGGGGAGGAGGTCCAGCGAGAAGCGGCGCGGCCTGTTCGGGTGGATGGGATCGCCTTGCAGCGCAATCTCCGTGAAGTCGGTCGAGTTGATGTCCACAAATCGGAAGCTGCATGCCTGCTCAAGGCAAGGGAGAGCACGCGCAGTGAGAATTCGCCGCTCAATGAGAACACGTGGAAACGCAGCACCCACGTCCTTGCCGGCCGACCCGCAGTGCAGCGTGTAGTCAAAGCTGACGGAACCGCCGTGAGGCAGCGACGCAGTGAAGTAGAGGGTCGAGTCAAACGACCCAAAGTAGATCCCAGAGCTGCGCAGATTCGAACGCGGATGTTGGCCTACAAACCCTTCACGCAAAAACTGCCCTCAAAATCAACGGAACGGGCAAGCATGCACGCACCTGGCATAAGCGCCCATCGGCGTCCATCCCGAGGCCGATCCCGGGCAATCGCCAGCGCAGAAGGCGTGGAAGAGCAACGAGGGCTTTTGCTCCCACCGCGTAATAAACAGGCCGTGGTCGGTCGACGTGCCCGCGCGGCACGTTGCGCACGAGCGAGCGTGCGGGTCCGTGTTGTACTTGCCAGGTGGACAGAATTTGCACGTGGGATCAACGGTCGCGTTCGAAACGTCGAGGTATTGCCCAAGCTCGCACGCGCAGGGGAGGTTCTCGTCATCGATGGTCAGCTGCGGCAGTGGATAGTTGCGATCGTCGCAGAGAATGCGAGGGCTCTCGGGAGGCTTGATCGCACTGAGGGAGACTGAGACGTGAGAAGGGGCCTTAAAAAAATGGCCACCACACGGTTGCGTACCTGTAGTACCGAGACCGCACAGGGTTACCGGCGCCCAGCGAGGCCTTGCAATCCGTATAAAACAGCGCATAATCGTCCGCGGTGCACTCGCGCATGGGCTCGCAGCTGCAGAGCAAACAAATCAGCGATTTGACACGCGCACTGGAGCTCTACAAACATCGAGAAACGCAGCCCACGTTTTCGACCCGGGGGCGGCAAACGTTCCAAGGGCACACGGCTTGCACTGCGTCGAGCCGTAATCGCTTGTCGCAGTGAACCAGTCGCACTTTTGGCACGAGCTCGAGTGATTCGTGTTCGTGTACGTCCCAGGAAGGCAGGCCGCGCAGCTGTGAAATGGCACGTGAGCCACATTGTAGTGCCCCATTTCGCCCCGCACATGGTATCCTAAATCATAGAAGTGTGCCCATCGACTCCACTACCCCGCACAGGACAGACAGACCCCCACCTGCCCTCCGTGGCATACTGCGTGCCAATAAACTCAATACGGCGCACAACGACCATGTCGGAACCGCCCGACTGCGTTTCGTCCTTGATGTACTGCCACTTGAACGTGTGTGGGCCGGGGTTCAGCCTGCAAAGTCTCACATCGGTCAGTGCGCAGATTGCGTGCAAATAGACTTAGGGACGAGCTACACGTACATATACTTGAACGTCTTGGCGTCAGAAGACACGAACGGGACGACGTCCACTTCGTCGACCTTGAACACAAAGCCGTCGCACTTGAGGTTCTGAGGGCACCGCTCGGCATCGACAGAAAATTCGAACGCAACCTACGAGGTGTCTTCGCGTCAGCGCGACAAGGACAAAGAGAAATTGCAGGCTCCGACAAATAGTAAGTGCGTTTGCGTCTGACAAGCAATTGGGCGTGCTTGCGTCCTTGCATAAACGACCGAGAAGACGCACACAGCAAAGAGAAATTTTCGGCCGCGCACCATGTTCTTCCTGCCGGGCAGCACGAAATGGGCTGTCGTGACGAGCGTGGACACAATATTGTGCTCCACGAAATTGTCACCCGAATAGAGGCCGGTGCCATCCTCCGTCGGCTTCCACCTGAAAGGGCACAGCATGAACGCGTCACCCCACGCAATTCCAACAGTACGATGCCGCCTCTCAACAACATTAGCCATTTACTACGGACGCGAACATCAGGTCGACTCGATCTCACCACGCGCGTCCATTTGCTCACCACACGGACGACAGCGCACAAATTCACACGCAGAGCATCACAACAGGCACATCGAGCCCACGCACCCGCTGCAAGGGGCAACCTGCCGGGGGTCCTTCTGCTCGCAGATGGTGAAGAAGCCCGCCGGGAGTGTATCAAAGGCCGTGTAGGCGAGGCCGGGACCCGGCGAGTAAGTGCCCGCCGTGCAGTCGCTGCACGTGGTGGACGCGAACGGAAGGTACTCGCCGCCGTCGCACGTGGTGTTGCACGGGAGGTTTGTCACCTGCGAGTGAACAAGGGGCGAACACGTCGGGAAAAAGCCTCTCTGACAAAGGGAAGCAGACAACGCGGACGAGAACAACACCCACCGGCAGCGGGTGCTTGAAGGAAGAAGGATGGAGCGGGTCGCACGTGCCGGCAAGGTAGTACACAGCGGTGCGATTGTTGACAGCCTGCACAAAAATGAGGGTTACGCCAGAGGTGCCATTTGCGAAGACGAGCTAGCACGGGGGACCCACCTCATTGCACGGCAAGTACATTCCGACGTAGTCAGAGGACACGCACGGACGCAGACCACCTTCATGAGAGAACAGAATGCATGAGAAACGGACGGTGAACACTGACGCGACGACGGCGCACGCACGCACCTGGCTGCACTGGCCCACGGACAGGGCAGGCGGCCGATGTGATCCACTCAATAGTGAGATAGCATCCGTCAAACGACTCGGCCACAGTCGGAGGGGCGTCCTGTCGAAAGGGGAATTGCGCATCAGAATTATTTCGCGAACTGACGACAGGGATGCACGCAAAACTTCGCCAGCGGTGTGCTCACTCTACACAGTGAGCAGAATACAGCGTTCGCGGTCCAACGCACGCAACGCACGCGGCATAGATTCGCACACAATGCACCTTGTTGCCATCGCAGAGGAACTTGATCTCCGTGAAGCGATAGCGCAGCGCGTCGCACTTCTCGGGCGTCTGGTAGATCACGGTGAGGACGGTCGCTGGAGGAACAGCGGCACGTGAGAATGATACAGCAACACCTATAACGCCTCATGCACTGCAGTGTGCGCGCATGGGCACGTGCGTCGACGTCCTAATGACAGCAACACACTTCCGTAGTTCGACTCCCCTCCCCCGCTCCGCCCCAAAGCCAATTCCTCCCCCCCC
>CALSCQ010000551.1:0-11409 GCA_943704525.1 Pigoraptor vietnamica
TATTTTCGTGATTTTTTCACCAACGCATGTCCTTTTGAGGTCTTTGCCAAGGCTACAAAAGCCGTTTCGCGGCCGCAACTGGTTTTAGAGGTGCAGTGTTGTTGCCAGAATTGCACAGCAAGGTGAGAGTTACAGATCGACTTTCGAGGAAAATAAATAATGCATCATTTTGTCCAATGGACATATACCATAAATGGTATTCTCGTTATTACTGTCCAATGACATGGTGATCATGTTACCACTTTCGAGGCCGCTGATACTTTATTAATAGCCTCGTAGTTGGCCCATACTGAGAAATTTTGAGTGGCGCACCCCCTCTTAGAGCCCTTGGAAAAAGCCACTGAGTGTAACAGCGGGTAACGGCATTGAAAGCCCCCGGATGATAATGAATCAAAATTGTAATGAAAATGTATTCAGACTGAACCTGTCTATTGAGCGTGGCATCCGGGGTGAACTTGAGGGTTATTTTGGGCTTGATGTCGTGTTCCTATTGGTCCGAATTGGCCCTCTGAAATAATAAACAAAATTTGCCGCAAAATAGCCACCGCCCCGTGAGTATGGCTTATGTATGGGGTTGCCATGGGCAACGATCGATTATTACTCTGCGTTCCCGCCAAATCAGGCAAGCGGAAAATAAAAATAAAAATTTTCGCGGAAACCAAATCCTGGGCAGGGCGCATCGCGTGGGTAAATAATTCCCTTCACTATGGCTTGTGTATGGACTTGGGTGCGCGTAATAAAAAAATCGGGGCAGGCGGTTGCCAAGGCCCCCTCTTCCCCCAATGTATGGGCGTTGTATGGCAGTGGCTCTGACTATGGGCGTTGTATGGGGGCGCTGGGAGGGCGCTCTCTTGCACCGGCGACGTCGTTGACGCACCTGTGTGTTGCTGGTGGCTTCTCTCTCACTCGCACACACTGTCGCACACACACACAGAGCCGCCTGTCTGCTTGGCTGCGATTTCGTTGAAGAGTGACGCGTCGTTTTCAATTTTGTCTTCACAACAGAGCGTCTCGCCCACGAGCATCCTTTGAGCTTCTTGTGCCTTTTCCGCTTGGCCCCTTGTTCGTCCTCGCTCTCCGGAGCTCTGAGTTGACGCGGGGTGTTCTTGCTGAAATTGTCCTTTGAGCTCGCCTCTCTTAGACGAACACACACGTTGCTTTTGTGTCTCGCAAACCATTTTCTTCGAAAGGATTTTGCACATTCTCGTCCTCGCCCGTTACAAGGCTTGAGTTGACGGTGTACTCCTTTCTCTTTCATCTTTTTTACATCGACCTCTTACCCGTTCGAAGAAAGAACCTTGTGACTCTTCACCCTCCAAAATGGACTGCATGACGGAGATGATGGTCCCCTCGATCGCCTTCGACGATTTTTCGTCGCTCCTCGACGTGTTCCCTGCGTCGGATGGTTCGGATGCCACGCAGCCCGTGACGCCGGCGTCGGCCCTCCCGCTCAAGCAGGACCCCTTCCTCTTTGACGAGTCGTCGCTCGACTGGGACTCGCTCCTCGGGAAGGGCATCCACGCCCCGCTCATTGACGTTTCGCCGGCGTCGCAGCCGATGGGCATCCGCAAGGCCGTCTCGCCCAAGCGCAAGGCCCCCGCCTCGCCCGTCGATGGCGGCGTTGCCAAGAAGCGCAAGTACCGCCGTGGTGAGCATCGGATGCAGCGGCGCGTGACTGCGGGCAATTTTTTGCGGTTCGTCACCTTGTAATCTCCTGTATGTCGTTTCGCTGAACCGTCACTTGTCTCTGCAGTTTCGAGCCTCCCTTCGCTCGAGGGCATCCCCATGCGCCACCGCCAGCTCCCGAAGTCGTTCTTCTCGGAGCCCAAGGTGAACACGACGGCTGCCGGCCTCGCCATGCAGGCGCGCCTCGGCATTGCCCCCGTCTTTGAGGCTGCCGCCGACAAGCCCGCGACGGTCGCCCCCGTGACTGGCGCGGTCGACGCCAAGCTCCTCTTCCGCCTCTTTGATGGCGTCGAGCAGCAGCAGAAGGTTGTCCTTGCGGCCCCCGCGCCCAAGAAGATTGACTTTGACAACTTTGGCATGGACATGTTTGCCGACGAGTGCCTCGTGCCTTCGCTCGAGGGCCTCTGCGGCATCCCGCTCATTGACCCGACGGACCTCTCGTCGATCCTCAGCGAGCTCGTCTGCACGATGTAAGGGCAAGATGCGCCCCCTCGACTTGTCTTTTGCGTCGCTGCTGTTGCGTTTCCCTGTCGGCTTTCTGCTTTTGCGCTGCGTTGCTTTCCCCCGTTGTCTGCCGAGGAGGCATGTACAATCCGGACCAGTAAATCCTTGTGACGAAACTTTAAGTTTGTAGCAAACAGTTGAGGCAAAGCGTTGGAAAACGGGCTGAGAGAGGCATTGTATTTGTAGATTCACCGAGCGATGCCATTGTCGTTCAAGTTGATGACCTGCTCGTGCGAAGGAAATGCAAAACAATGAGCGCAAATATCAGGCATTACAAACAATAAGCACGCTAGAGAGAGAAAATGGGTTTGCTTCAGCAGGAAGGCAGTCACAGTGTTCTCCGCACATTTTGGCTAGGAGCATTGGTTCATCCGTTAGATTTCATCAAACGCAAAGGCCCAAATCACACATTAGAGCACCAAAAAAACGACTGTTAAGGCACTCACCGCTGCTGCCATATTCGAGGACGACGAAAAGCGAGAACAAAGGCAATATAAATGTATCCTGTTGAAGAAGAACACCACTCACACACACACACACGCGCCCATGTGGCAAACGTTCCACCCCGGATGTTACACTTATAGATGTTGAGGGTTAACCTTTCTTCTGCTTTTTAGGTATAATATGTCCATTGTAGCCTTATTTGGCATTTCGCACTGCGTCATGCGTCCGAACTCATCCGAGCCAATTTATTTGAAAGACACCAAATTTGTCGACAGAAATGGCGAAATTGTTTCAATCTTCTGCGTCGAGTGGTCTGGCGCCTCGTTGGCATACTTTGTGCTGCAACACGCAGCAACTGAAAAGATGCGCCTGTTGCGGCTTAAAAACAGCTGCACATTCGTTCTTTGTTTTGGAGGGGAAGGTGGGCGCTCATTCTTCCGCTCATCCGTCGTTGAATGCGCCTTGTGTTAGTTTGGTTTTGCGCGAGGCAAACGGGTTTGGTATGGGTTTATATCTAACGCGAAATCACCTGTAGAGTGTGTTCGGGGCTTAAATGTTATCGCATTGCCGTCTCCTTTTCTCAAGCTGAAACTCATTAGTGTTTCCTCATTTCGTCACTCGCAGTTGCATCTTTTTTGAGAATGATTGGCTCCCTTCTCTCGCGTTCGGCTCTTCGCGCCCGTGCCGCTCTTCCCAAGCGCGGCGGTGGCCACGGCTACGCCCGCGAGCACGACGACCTTGTCGGCGCCGCTCCCGGCCATGTGGGTGTGGCTTGTCTTCGTGCGACCCGTGAAGAGGCCTTCTCTGAATCTTTGGAACCGTCCAGAATCGACAGTCTCGTCTGTGCTGTGGAGCGGTTGACTGATCCGACCTCTCTTCTGTTCCTCTGTAGTTCATCCCCTTCCCGACGGGCAACCGCAAGGCTGTTCAGGTCGCCGGCGCACTCTTCTTCGTTGTGGCTGTGTATCTCCCCATCGGTGTCTGCCAGTTCCAGCTCCATAAGAAGGGCGGAAAGTAAGGCCGGCCGGGCTCGATAGGCTACGAGACGCCCGCGACAAAACGCGTCGACCTTGACCTCGTTCGTCGTTGGCACTCTGTGGGCGTTTGAATTTTGTCGAATGTGTATTGCGGCGTGAGATATGCGCGTGGCGCCGATATGGCGTTTTAGATTAGTCGCTCTGCGGGTCGACTGGACGGTGTGCCCATCTGCGTGTGGGAACCGGCGTGTGTATATGAGATATGGCCGGAGGCTGGCCGAGTAAATGCGGCTTGGTTTGCTCTGATCGCTGCGGCTGGCACATGGGCACGTTGTGTGTCTATGGTGTATCTGCCATTCGATAGTGTGTGAATGTGTAAACGCCCAGAAAAACGCAGCTCGCACGCACGCACGCAGGCACGCAGACACGCACGCATGCAGATAATGCACGCTCCAACACTACAAATCGGCGGCCCACAAGCGCACAGATCTCTCGCCACCCGTCGCGCACAGCGGGAGCGCTGCGTGCCACGAAAGACCGCCGACAAGGCCCTTGACAGCACCGAACGCCGGAACTCCAATGCGGTTTGCGCTGTGGATCTTGATCCCAGCGCCACTGCTTGCCGTCGCAAACAGGGACGGGTTGGAGCGCGACCACCTGCGAGTGAGAAGGAAGTGAGCTGTGGAAAGCGTAAAGCAAGACAGGGCCACACGCACTTTAGATGATGGACAATGATGCTGCGGTCGAACGGTAGTACGACTGCCCGCTAAGCGTACCTGAAGTGGCGTCCGCCCTCCGCGTGTGCGAGTCCAGACTCTGGCACCTTGCCGCTGTACGGCAGCCTCCACATTTGCCACAGGCCGCCCGCAATACCGCCGACAAGCCCCTCTGCGCGGCTGCAGTTTAGAACGACGTGCGAGAAGACCATTGCACCGATATAGAGGAATTCTCGAAAACGTCTGACGCACACAATATGATACACCAAGGTGCCACGATTAGTGAGCAGAGGGGGAGAGCGCAGCCGTGCAGTCGACTGGCGTCACTCCGTCGACAGTGCCAGAGGAGCGACCCCCAACGCCTATTCTTACTCAACTGAAAGGCGCAGGGAGAACACATACGCCCTCTGCTTGGACTCACCGTCCGCAGAGCACCAATCGGCGTCCATGAGCGGTTGCGCACTCGCGAGCATTGAAAACAGCGGCTGGAGAACGCGCACGTCGTAAAAGCGCACGGTACCGCCCTTCTCGGCAACCATCACCTGGGACGAGCGCAAGTAGCGCATAGATTGAGACAAATGTTCAACAAGAACGCCCATTTCGAATGCAAACAGTCACTCCAATCGACGTGCCGGCGCAGCACTACGCGGCAACGGCCTTGGCGTCCAAGCAACACAGACACACACGACAACAGACACACACGACACATCCAAGCGAATGGAGGCCCACCTTCCAGGGGTCGGAGGGGTGGCACGTGACGGCCATTCCGGGCGTGTTGAGCTGCATGGAGCCCGTCTCGCCCTGTGTGCGCGTGTCCCACAGACGGCACGAGCGGTCGTCTGAGGCGACATAGGAGGACAGTGCGTCAGCAAGCACCCCGTGCTGCCATCACGACTGGAAACCAGCACTCGCGCACACAATTCCACTGCGTGACGACAACCCTGGTCGCACAATCTTCACACACGCACGCACAACCATGCCCACGCACCGCCGGTCGAGAGCAGCGTGTTCTCCATCGAGTGGCTGAAGGCACACGCGTTGACGTAGTTCGTGTGCCCTTCGAACGACTGCACTTGGGCGCGCGCATCCCCAATGACCGTGGCCTCGAACAGGCGCAGCTTGAAGTCGGCGCCCGCAGCGCACAGCCTGTCGGGGATGCGAATTATCAGCACAAAATGCATAGATGCGCCAACGCAACGACGCACCGACACACTCATACAGCGACAGAGAGCACACAGAGATAGCCCCTCCAAAACGCACAACATGCGTGCGGGGTTGTGCACCACCGCAACGACGCACCGACACACTCATACAGCGACAGAGAGCACACAGAGATATAGCGCCTCCACGAACGCACACCATGCGTGCAGAGCACTCACTCACCGAAGCGACGACATGCCGTCCTGCGACAGCGGCGCCCACGCGAGGCTGTGCAGGCGCGTGCCGTGGTGCATGTCAACAAGGGCGCGATAGGTGAGCGCAGGGCGGCGACCGTCCGTGTTGTCCTGTAGCGCTCGACGTCAGCACGTGCGCACAGGCTTAACGAAACACATTGCAAGCACGGCAGTCGACATCAGACGAATGCAGGACGCACACCAAGCAACCATACACACACACACACACACACACACACACACACACACACACACACACACACGCAACTCACCACGAGCACATTCGCAAGCGTGATCTTTGTCTCGCCACCGAAGGCAATGAGGTCGCTAGTCTCCCGGAACGGACTCCATTCGACCGCAAGCGCCGGCTCTCCGCACGCAATTTCAAGCGCAGGTTCAATCGTCATCGAGCCCGGCGCATTCTGCGTGGAAGACGCCGCAAACACGAGGCCGCCCATGGAGGGAACGAGCGCCGGGAAACTCGTAGCGGAATGCGATGGCGTGAGGAGCGGTGTGCCCCCAAACGCGCGGGGGCTGGGGGCAACGGCCGCGCCGTCCATTGCGCACTGTAGTGCCGACACTGGCACGCGTCCACGGAGTAGAAGGGAGGGAGGAAGTGGGACAAAGTGCAATGTGTCGCAAGGAAGGGAGATGAAGGTCACGCGCGCCGTTTGAAACAAAAACGCGCTGAGACGAGGGACGTCTGTTCGGCACCCTTACTTAAAGTATTTATAGTTCCTCCCGAGCCTGATGTCTGGCTCTCAGTTGCTTTGTTTGGCACACCATGTGGGTTATGAGCCTATAGATACCGTTTATGGAAAACTAAACCCGTAAAGTTTGAACATATAAAGAAATTGTGTACCATATGAGTCCATATAAGTACAAGTTGGCGCACAGCTGATCGGTCACGGGGGCTTGAGCCATCGCTGTATGGAACGAAGAGATGCACATTCTTTTTGCACTATATTTCGTCCCTTTATCGCTGTTGCGTTGCGAGTGTAACCGCAGGTATGTGGTGGTGTGCAGGGCTGCGCATTAGAGTGGGGCTTGTGTGCGTGCACATAGGAGTGTGTGTTTCGCTGCGAGATGTGTGACAAAACCTTGTTTCTCATATTTTGAAGAAGCATCTACACACGCGCACAGACTCAGCCGCGCTTCACCCCGCTCTCCGTGCCTCCAATCCGCAAGTTTCCTTGCCGCATCTTCATTCTCCTCCGTATTTGTAACCACTCTGCCTTCTCCTGACGTTTCAGATTTGGCACTATGGCCCGCGCTCTTGTGGTCGTTGCGCTGTTTGCGCTCGTCGCCTGCGTCTTTGGAGGTGAGGGGTCTCCGTCCGGCTCTCCTGCAGCTGGTCACGTGCGAGGTAGTCTTCGTAGTGAAGGAGGAAGCGCGACCAGCAGGCCAGGGAAACAGAGGCCCATGATCGACTCGTAGTTGGGTTTTCCCCCGTCTTGGCGTCGCTGTTCCCATCGCGCTTACACAGTAGCGTGTCCAGTCATTTTATCGGGTGTGCTCTTGCGTGTTGATTGCATTCCCGTTAACATCTCGCTTCATCCGGCCCCTCCTGACACCTTTGACCTGCAGCTGAGCTGTGCGCCCACCCGGATGTCTCTGTGATTGGCGCGTACTCGAGCACGGACCTTGCGAGCGCGCACGAGGAGGCCGTCTTCGTCGCCGAGTTCCGCCTCAAGTGCGCGGGGGAGGACGTCAAGGTGGGCGCGCGCCTGTGTGTGGCATCTCTCCGCTCTGCAATAACGAGGCGTTCTGAATCAAACGAAATTGCATTTGCTTTGTATGAAATGGTGGCTGGATGTGTCGAAACTGTTGCCACACTTTGCGCGCGCATACACTCACACACACACACACACACACACACACACACACTCTTTACTGTCTGCAGGACGCCCAGCTGCACGCCGTTGTCAACGGCAAGGTCCACTCCGTCGCACTTGGCGCTGACGGCGACGCGTACCAGGTGCGTTCAGCTCAATTTCGCGTTTTATTATTATTGGGATGGTGTGCGTTGAGCGGCGCTGTGTTTCTCTTATGTCTCTCTATATCATTTCTTCTTCCCATTCCGTTGATGCGTGCTGACCCTGTGCTTTCCCTCTGTTATCGTGCATCGCAGGTGAGCTGGACGGCTCGTCACGATGACGCACCCAAGGGCACGTACTCTGTCGAGTTCTTCGACGACGAGGGCTTCAGCAACTACCTCAAGGTACGCCCATTGCCTGCTGTCTGGACTCTGCGCGTGTGAAAGCGTGAGCGTGTGTGTGTTGGTCTTGCTTCTGTAGTGACGGACGCATTTCTCTCGACGTGTTCGAGTCGCTTTGGTCGATTCTCTCTTTTCACAAACACGTGGTAGAATGCTCGTGGCACTTACGCGCGTGCGTCTGTTGTGTGTTAAGACGGGCGTGTGTGTGTGGGGTGAAAGAGGGTCAGGTTGACGACATTGGTGTCTGCATCTCATTAGACTCTCAACGGATATGCGCGCGCAGGCTCGCCGCTCGAACGAGAACGTGGCCGTTGCGCCCCGTTTCACCATTCCCATCGAGCACAAGGTAAGGCGCTTTCTAATGGCGTTTGCTCTCTGTCGCACACCTGCCGAACCAAGGGCATCCCTCGTGTGGTGTTGGCCGCACATTCGCCTAACGCAACGGTCGTTCTCTCGCGTTCCCACACGGCGCCGTTAGGACGCTTGATGTACTCCGCGCCACACACACCTGTGGTGTGCTACTTGTCGCTCCCATTGCGCATTTGCATGTCGCGCGGTCTCTGACGCGGCTTGTCGTCGCGTTGCAGGGTGTGAGCAACTTCCAATTCTTTGTCTCGAGCCAGTTTGTGGCGCTCGTCGGCCTCCTCGCCGCCTTCTACTTCATCAACAGCAAGCGCGCGCAGCTGTAAGCGAAGCCGACACCGACACGCCGTGCATCGCGTGTGTGCGCGGGCGTGCAAGCACTCGGGCTGATCTCTTCCTCAACGGAGAATTGGCTAGTTTTGATAAATGCGCGTCTGAGTTGATTGGGAGTGTTCGCACTGGGATGCAATAGCGCTGTATGCAGTTTGTTTCTCTTTCCACTCGTGTGACAATTTCATGCGATTCTATCACACGCACGTGCGAGTGACTGAGACACGCACCGCAAGAAGTGGGTTTGATAGTCGAAGTGCTGTGTATTTTTCGACTCGACTGTCGGCACGCGCAAGACACGCGCGGCGACTGTACAACAGTGAAAGTAGGGGTCGTGCAGTGGTCAAGGGACGAAGAAGAGACAGACGGCAATCGATGGAAAACAGGGCGGCGACACAAGCGGAAAACGGAAAGCGCGACGCACGCAACAATAGCGGCTCCCGCCCGAATAGGCATGTCGAGGGGAGTTGAGACCAAAGGCGGCAAAAAAAGCGATCGATATATAGGCAAAAACGGGCGCAAACCGGCAGGAAAGTAACGCGGAGGCGCAGAGACGGCGGCTTTCGGTAGATGTGTGTCCAGACAACCTCTCACTTGAAGTCGTGTTGGCTTGCCGAGTACGCGAGGGAGAGGTCGGGCCTGCCCTTGCCGTTTGTGGACACGAAGCCCTTCTTCCCGTGTAGCCAGTACGTCTTCATGTTGCCCTTGCCCTGCGCACGCACACACGCACACACGCGAGAAGAGTGAGAAACAGTGCGACACAAAAGTGTTGCATAACGAGATGCGAAGAAATGCGAATCGGACGCACCTTGACGTAGAGTTCACCACGGCACTCGAGCTCGTACGTGTCGCCCTGCTCCATGAGAATGACGGCGCACGCGTGGCTGAGGTGGATGCGGAGGGCTGCGAGTGGGAGGGTGGGATTAGTTGTTGATGTCAAGTAGGTATCGCCTATGTGTGCGCCCACAATGCTGCAATAAAAAAAGACTTGCAAACGGAAGGATACGCACCGAGGCCACCCGACTCCATTCGAGAGGACGTGTTGACCGTGTCGCCGAAGAGGCAGTAGCGGGGCATCTTGAGACCGACGACACCGGCGACGACGGGGCCTGCGGGTGTGCGGCAGTGCGAGTTGGTAACGGAAACATTGCCATACGCACAAGAATTGAGTAGGGGGGCGGAGAAAAAGAGAACAGACGCTTGCGAGAGCGACGCACAGCACAAAATTAAGGCAAGGCAAGGGGCCTTACCGGAGTGGAGGCCGATGCGGAGCTGCAGCTGGCTGCCCGGGATGTGCGGGATCTCAAAGCCGTTGACGGCGCACAGGAGGTCGAGCGCCATGTTCGCCATCTCGCTCGCGTGCTTGCGGCCGTTGCGCACGGGGAGTCCGGACACGACCATGTACACGTCACCAATCGTCTCGACCTGCGGTGGGCGTGCGGATGTGCATCCTTGCATGAGCACGTGTGGCATAAAACAGAGGACATTCGCATAAAGTTGCGGCGACATATCTCGCAAGCACGCGCGCGTCGCACCTTGTACACGTCGTGGTGTTCGATGATGCCGTCGAGGGTCGAGTAGAGCGCGTTCAGCAGATCGACGACCTGTAATGTGAAGCATGCAATAAGAAACAGGCGCACGGAGAGGCGAGCCACGTCAGCCGCATCATATGGCCACACAAACACACACACACACACACACACACACACACACACACACACACACACACACACACACACACAACACACACACACACACACAAACAGCCACAGACACGCGCGTACCTGGAACGGCGTGCTCTTGCTCGCGATGAGCTGGAAGCCGACAATGTCGCTGAAGTAAATCGTCACCTCCTCAAAGTGCTCGGGGCGCACAGTGCGGCCCTCCTTCAGCTCGAGCGCGACCGAGCGCGGGATCATGCGGTACAGCAGCTCCTCGGAGCGCTCCTTCTCCACTTCAAGCTGCTTCGTGCGCTCCTCGACAAGCGACTCGAGGTTCGACGAGTACTGCTCCATCATGCGGATCATGTTGTCGACGAGGTTGCCGCTCTTTTTGTGCAGACGCTTGATCTCCTTGATGATCTCGGTGAACGACGGGTACCTGCGATGCACGCGGAAGGAGCGAAGGTCAGTGGACGCAAGGGCGCAGCAGATAGGTGGCGATCGAATGCCGAAGCGTGCGTGCGCGAGGGTGCGTGTGAGGGTGCGTGCGTGAGGGTGCGTGCGTGAGGGTGCGTGCGTGTGTCTCGGGTCAGCATCGGGGAATGCTGTGCAGCGTCACGCACCGGTTCTCCGGCTCCTGCGCCCAGGCCTTCGACATGAAGGCGACAAACTTCTCGGGGCTTTCGTCGGGAATGCTTGGCCTGAAGTAACCCGCCTTGACCTGCAGCGGACACAAGCAAGGGTAAGTCCAGAGGGACCATCGTCGGGACAGCGCATTCGTGACGCAACACGCACGCAAGCACTGACGAGCCACAGGGCTCCACATCAAAACCCAGAGACCGATACGGCACCTTTGTGATGACTTCGTTCGGCTCGACTTCAGCGTCGCTGTAAGGGAAGTCGCGGCTGAGCAGCTCCCAGAGAATGATGCCGTACGAGTAGATATCGCCCAGCTGCGTGCCCGCCGTCACCACGCTGCGGTCCGTCTCCATGTTGAGCAGCTCGGGGGCCGTCCAGAAGAGGGACGACCAGTAGTGGTAGTCGCTGTCCTCGTCCTCAAGGCGCTCCTGGTACGAGCGGAAGTCGCACAGGCCAAAGTCTGAAATGTAAGGGGGG
>CALSCQ010000553.1:0-19698 GCA_943704525.1 Pigoraptor vietnamica
TGTGTGTGTGTGTGTGTGTGTGTGTGTGTGTGTGTGTGTGTGTGTGTGTGTGTGTGTGTGTGTGTTTGTGTGTGTGTGTGTGTGTGTGTGTGTGTGTGTGTGTGTGTGTGTTGGATGCGTGCATGTGGAACTGCGTGACGGGTTCCCTCAACGCTGTCGTGTGTGTTATACGCGTAGGCTGTCCCTTGAGCGCGAGCCGAAGGACGTACCCGGGGGTCTTGCAGTCGCCGAGGACAATCCGGACAGCATCATCGCCAACATGGGCGCCATCCGCGACCGCCTCAAGAAGTTCATCGCGAGCCGACCCAACTCGAAGAAGGCGTTTATCGCTAAGCACCAGTTCCTCGAGGCACAGGGCGCGGTGGAGGAGGAGAAGCCGGTCACGACACACCAGCGCCTCCAGGTGCTCTCTGGTGAAAGGGTGAGCGAGAGAGAATGCGCGCATGTCAATTTTTGTTTTGCGTGGCAATCGGTGACGATCGGCTTGACGATTATTTGTTCGTCTTTTCCTTGCAGGACCCAAACAAGGCGATTCTCCGCGTGAGTCTGCTTAACAAAGACTCTGGCGATTACAAGACAATCGTCGCATCGCCCGACGCGACCGGCCACGACATTATCGTCCTCGCACTGGAGAAGTACAACCTGGCCGACACGCCCACGGACGGCCTGAAGCTCGTTATGCTGCACGCAGGGAACGGTGGGTGTCTTCATACTGGTGACAATCAGTGAGCTGCCTCCGTTATGTCGCTTCAAATGGATACGTTTCATTGCCGTCGTCTTCTCACATTTCGATCCCCGCCGTCCGCAGAGATGCGCATTCACGGCGACGTGCGCGTCGGCAGCGTCCTTCCGCCGCAGGGTGCTGACGTGCGCTTCCTCATCAAGGAGAAGCAGTGGTCCAAGGGTCTTGCGGGCGTGCTCACTGGCCGCCGAAAGTCAAAGCAGACGATCGCAACCCTCCGCAAACAACAGACGGAGGACGCAACGGCGCTACACACGCTGCCGGCATCTCCGCCGCACCACGACGCGCTGGACCTCGCCTCGATCCAGTCGTCGACGGCCGCGGGGTTCAGCCCCTCGAAAGCGGCACGAACGCGTGTCGCGCGATCGTCCAGCCTCGGGTCGAATTCATCCCCGCCGCCCGTGCCCCCGAAGCCGCGTGCCCAAAAGCCGACTGGCGCGAGCTCGCCTGTGCGCCACTCGGACATTCCGCGAACCGCGGATAGCCACGACTTTGCGTCGCCCGTCGCCGGACCACCGGTCCCGAAGAAAGCGATACTGCCGCCAAAGGCCGCGGGCGCAAGCCCTCACTCGTAGGCGCGGCATCATCTAACCAACTAAAATGATGAAAATCGATTATCAAATCGGCATTTGTCGAGTCCGCTGGCAACGGCGCAGGTGCTTGGGCACTCCCTCTCGGCGCTTCGATGGACGGGCCATTGCCCGATGTGCGTCAATCCGCCCCATCGCCCTCACTACTGGATCCGCTGCTGCTCAGCATGGCGCCGGCCGCTGCGTTTGCGCCACGCCCGCGTCCTCGTCCACGCGCGCCACCCCGGGCACCTGCACCGCGGCTTGCCTTCGGCTGCAACAATTGACGGGCACAATTGAGTAGGGAACATGTTTCCACAACTTAACCAAACAAAACAATGCAAAACGCATCCAAGCGTAATCGGCACACAACGGCGCACAGCGACCACGCACCTTTCCCTTTCCCCTCGCACTCTTCTTGGCAGGCATCTCCGTCTCGTCGTCCCCTCCCGCACTCGCGTCGGTCGTGCGTTTCCTCTTGCCCTCGGCGACAAGGTCGAGGGTTGCGCACGCCGTCTGACCGGCGCGCTTGAATCCTTGGATTGCTGACGCGAGGCGCTTACTCGCGACCTTCTTGTTCGTTGCGAGGGACGCGGGCAGCGTAAGCGGCTGCGGGGCGCCGACGGGTCGAAAGAAGTCGTGGATGCTACGCTGGGCAGACTGCGACCAGGCACAATGTGTTATGTGTTGTCGAGAAACGAGAATCGCAATTCGCTTGCTGTCCTCACCACTTCCGCGTTGAGGCGCTGAATAACGGGAAGAACGAGCTCGTCTGTCTTTGCGCGCGTCCACCCGAACTTGGCTTCGGCGAACGTGCTTTGAAGAGGTCAAGGGCAATCGCATGTAGAGCAAGTTCTTACATCACACGGGACTCGCGCGTACACACATCACGAGACATAGTGAGACTTGGGGGATCACGTCAAAACAACTGGGGCCATCCAGACACGCAACAGACACAACGCGCGGATATTCTCTGATGCCCTCCAGGTCCGGCATGGCCCATTCGTAGTCGTTCTCACCCACTTCGACAGTGGGATGGAGATACGCCTCGTTCACGCGCTGGTCGGGAAACCCTTCCGGAATCGACAGCGCAAGCGGCGTCTTCCACGCTCGCTGCAGCGGCGCCAGTCGTTGAGTCGTGCACGCACACGTCAGAGAAGAAGCGACATCCTCGTGCTCTCGTACACACGAGCGTACGCAGGCACACATCTACACACACACACACACACTCAGAACTCGAAAAAAGACGGACAGCGTAATTCACACACCAGCTTTCGCCGCGTGGCAGATTCCCCCGCGGGCCCAATCGGACTCGATGCGGCATCCTTGCAGAAGTCAACAAAATCGCCGAAGGTCCGCACGTCGTCGCGACAAAACTCGGCGACGATTTCCGCCGCGCTCACTATTCCGATACCGCGAATGCCCTCCGTGTAGTCGCTGCCGAGCAGATGGGCCAGAGCAATTAGGCGCTCGCGATCGAGACCGAGCTGGCTCTCGATCTCGTCGGAGAAGTAGAGCTCGGCCTCCCTGCAAACGGAGCGTGTGCATGGGTGCGGCGGGTTGAGTTGAGAATTATGTCGCCATGCAATGTGCCTTTGGAATAAGAACGCGAGGCAACAAAGCACGCGGGAACTCGCGCGTGAGACGGATCGCGCGCAGAGAATGCCTACTCAGTCCCACAAGGGCCGAGACGGCGACTTGGACGCACCTTGCCTGGCTGAAGATGTTTCTGTACACACGGTTCGCTCCGAAGAGAAGCGCGTCGCTGTCGTCCGTAACGACGCCATCGCAGTGCCGCGCCGCATCCATCGACGCACACTGCGCTTCGGCTTCCATGGGGGCGACGACGTATGGGAGGCCAAACAGACGAAGAAGTTCCTGGCAATTGACACACTTACATTTTAGCACGAACAGCGATCTCCGCAAACAGCACAAGCACACATTTGTAGGCCTTGCTCTCAGCAGGCACAGGCACAACAAGCATACCTGCGTCTCCGCAGCCATGTCGTTCGACACATTCGCCGCGTGACGCTCCCCTCGCGCACGGTCCTCGCGCAAAGTCGCTTCCTCGCGATCCAACAGTTCCTGCATATCGTCCCAATCCACTCGCGGGGGTGCCGCAGTCGACCTCATCGCCGCCCCGCGCACCCCCGCCCCTGCATCCATTCCCACACCGATTACGCTCGAAACCGCAGGCCCTTGCGTTGCAAGACGTGCCAACGCGACGCTTCCCACCGACGCCACGACATCGTCCGCAGGTTCCGCAGCAGCGCCTTTGGCCGCGTGAGGTTGTGCGACGTTCGGCCGCTCATTTTCTTCCGCAATGCGCGCGGCGGTCGCGGCGGATATCACGGCCAGCGCGGCCTTTCCTGTTGCGCGCGGTGGCGAGGGCGGCGCTGGCGATGCGACCACGCTGTCGTTGTCGTTGTCATGACGAGCGCCGTCGGGAATGCCTTCGGTGGCCGACTCCCTGACTTGCCCTTCCGAATCCATATCACGTATCGCGGAGGGCTCGTGCACTGCGGCTGCGTCGCTCGTCCGCCTCTCCTCTTTGCCGCTGTCGAGGGCGCCGGCGACACCGTTCGCATCCTCGGGGATTCGCTCGGCCGGTACTACAGCCGCGGTCGCGGACGACGGCTGAGTCGAAGCAACTACCGACTGCACAGGCGCATTGGATTCCCCGTGCGAAGTCAACGTCAGATCCACAGCCACTGCCGGAGGTTCGTTTCCCTCCAGCGTCAAATCGACCGCCGGTGTCGGCATATCGCCCCTGTCGGCCGTGTTCAAGGCGACTTGCGACGCGTTGCCGGCAGATCGAACTTCGCGCGTTGAGGCGTGGCCCTCCTCGCGCAAACTCAGCGCGATCGCAAGCGCCAGCTGTCGGTCTTCGGAGAGATCCACAGCGGCAGTGTCATCGCCCATGGTCAAGTCCACCTGAAATAAGCGGGGGAGATGGTAGTCAATCGAGATGTACCGAAAAGAATTAAGAGGCGGAGGTGTGGGCAAGGAAATAGGTGAAGACATCACGAACACACAGCCTACGGAATTCGCGCCCACAGCCGCTCCTTACCGCCACATCTGGCTCCCCGCCCCTCTCACTCTGCGACTCCCTCTCCTTCCCCTTCCCCTTGGCCGACGCCGACTCCTCTCTCGCCGCCGCCGCTATCGTGGCAACAATGCGGTCTTCTTCGTCCATTGCATCCGAGTCGCTCTGCTGCTCACCTTCGCCGCCTCCCTCTCCGCCTCCCTCTCCACCCACGCGACCAAGCGCACGTTCTCTGCCGCTGACATTGAAGGGATCGAAGTGCGCGTCAGAGTCCGAGGACGACACGGAGCGCGCCCTCCCTTCGCGCTTGTCTGCGTCGCCTTTAGTGCCTCTTGCCCTCGCGGCATGCCGTTCAAACACGTCATCCCAGTCATCGCCGCCAAAATCGCGTGCAGAAACCGGCAAGTTACGGGAGAGATAGCTGCGGTATTATCGGCCATGAGCCGCAATGTGATGGCAATTTACGTCTTGGTTGACTGTGTGAGGGAGTGCGAGTGCACGCGCAAGCCCTGAGTGCGCATATCCGGCACACAGTCACAGACAACTGACCTTTTCATACCCTCGCGGTCCAGAGCGGCTTCGATGTCAGGCAGAGCCTCCTCAGCCTCTGCGTCTGCACAACATACAACATTCTTTGAGACAATCGCGATTGCGAGACAAAGCATTGGCGCAATGCTGGGAATGCATGCAGGCGTCACACGCACCCTTCTGCTTGCCGGTGTAACAGAGAACGTACTCCGTGCCATCCTCCGACGCAATCCGCCGCGCCTCAAAGCCCTCGTACGCCAGCGCGTGACTGAGGTTCATCTCCGTCTTCAGCGCGTCCATTCGCCGGTTGAGATCGTTCTTGTGAAGGAGCCCCCGAAGCTGAAAACTCGAAAAGTCGCCGGCGCTCTGGACGATTTGCCGCGATAGAGGTCAGTTGACGAGACGCCGACTCTCGCGTGTGCACGACACGCACCTTTGCCATGGACCGGAGGCTGTCGAATCTCTGCCATGCGGTGCTCTTCCTCAGCGCGCGAATTTCCGCGATGATTTCGTGCTGAATTTCGGGCGGCAGTTGCCTGAATTCGGCAGAGTCAATGTCCACGTCAAGCAAGTTGATCTCGCGGCCGCCCGCACGTCGCCGCGTGCCGACTGCGCGGGGACTTCGGTGCGTGCGAGTTGCATGCTGTCGCCCAGGCATTTGTGGATAATAAATGTGTTAATTGGCGGCATGAAAGGCAGAGCAACAACAATGGGCTTATAAAAGCTTAGAGCAACCGTGTAGAAGATGAAGCGGCAAAGCAGCGAGCACTCACGCTTCCCCCGTCAGTTTGAGAGGGTCTGTCACCGGAGACACTGAAGAGACAGGATATAGTTAGTAGTGCGTGCTTGAACGGATACAATATAAAGCACACCAACACGCGGACACGCACAATGGCACGCACGCACAGCACCCACCCAGCGTCCACTTCCATGATCGCCTCATCCCACTCCTCCCACAGCGACTCCTCGCTCTCGTCCATGCCCTCTTCTTCCGAGCCTTCTCCTGCTTCGCGCGTGGGCGATGGCGGCAACTCAAACTGCTCGTCATCGTCACGCGTGCCCCGCCTTAACGGCCGTACATCGCTGCTCCGCGAAACAACCGATGCGGAACGATTAGCATTAGCACTACGTACGTACGTACACACACACACAAACTCGTACGTGTGCGCTCACACACTCACGCACACGCGCATGTGCACACACCCGGACACAGCCTTCGCCGCTGTCTGTCCTCGCACAGCGGCAAGAGCGTGCCGCTTCATCGTTGTGCTTAGCAGGCGCTCGGCCGTTTTCTTGAGGTCCATTTCGGCACGCGCACGCTGTCGTCTCCTTCGTTCCTGTGGAAGCATGCGCACGCGCAATGATGAGAGACGCAAAGTGCGCTCTTTTTAACATGCACCGCACGTGAAAGCGCGATACATCGACAAAACATACCAGCGTCCACCGCTTCAGTGCGGGCGCACCGCCGTCATACACGAAAATGGGCTTGATCTTCCAATACAACAGCTGCAACGTGCGAGTATACCAGTGAGTGACAGCCCCCTCAGCACCACAAACGTCGAGTATTACGCGATTGGTGGTCGACAATGGAACGGCAGTTACCTTGCAGATGCGCTTGAAGAGGCCGAGCAGGTGGGCATTCCGAATCATATTGCCATGCTGGTCGCGCATGGCCTTCACTTGTTGGTTCAGCCATATGCTCACGTCTGCGATGCGTGCACAACACATCAGAACCGGCACACACAATGGCGACAGTGTGGATGACTCACCGACAGCTAGGCGCTTGTTGGCCAGCGCCTCGAGATTCACGGGACGACCGACGGGGTCCAGCAACTGCCACAGCCCCTTGACTCCCATGGCGCCGGCTTCAAGCGCAGACGAGGTGCAATGCGCCCGAAAAATGCGATTAAAAAGACTGTACACCAAACCGCGCTTCCACTTTCACGAGCGCACACGAAAACGAAGCGTGACGTCATGTCTCTGCGTAACAGGCATTATTTCCCTGAAAAGGACATATTTTGTTTTGAGACGCTTTTTCAGGAATAAATGTGACAATTGTAAACATATTTGGGACGAGTGTAACAAGCGCGCATCCATTTGCGCGCGCTTTTCTGCCCACTCGTGCACATCGTTCATACATCCGTATATCCACAATAGCCACTTTTCTTTCCACCTCGTACTCACTCCTGCCGACACACAACGCATAGGATAGAGTCCATAGTGCAGCCAGTAACGGTAATTCGCTGCGCCCCGTGCGCCAGGGCTGTGCACGTGCACGCACTGTCGAGTTAACCTTCAGATTCGCTTGCGAAAATGACGCGCACGCGGTCTGGTCGAAGTGGCGCTGACGAGGAGGCCGGTCCGAGCTCTGCCCCCGCGCCGAAAGTGACCGAGTTCTTCGCAGTGAAGAGCGATGGCAGCGAGCAGAGCGGTTCAAAGGTGCCGTTTGCCGATGCTGAGTTGAAGGGTGGGTTTCTGGTTTTCTGGCGAACGATGGCTATTTTTCCCTGTTGCAGTGCGATCTAAGTATTGCTCTTGTTTGTACGCAGCACTTGAAAAGAAGGCCGAATCGATCAAGGTGAAGTGCAAATTCCCTCGACCTCTATAAGTCTTGCCGCCCATAGCAGTGCATCGGTTGCATGTGCACGCGCCTCCCACGTGCTGCGCTGACGACGTCCGTTCGTTTGTGCAGGACACACTACGAAAGCGGCGCGCGCGGACGAACGAGAATGGGGCTAACGGAGCTCAGGACGGGGAGGAATACGAGCAGTTGCTGAAGGAGAGGTTGGTACAAAACGGGCACATCGCGCTTTGACTGCAGCGCCTCAAGCTCCTTTGCCCCTATCTCTGTAGCGACAAGATTGGCACCGTGCGGAAGGAGCGCGTTTTCGAGGAGGCCGTGACGGAAGAGGACCTCGCCATCATCAAGCAGCGCATTGAGCTGCAGCAGAAGCAGGTGGGCTGTGCGGCCGACAGAAGTGTGAGCCCCGTGTATATGTGAGAGAGTGAGAAGAGCGCACTTTCGCGTATGGGTGCTGAGGAGTCGTCGTGACGTGTATACGATCGGAGTGAATGCGCTCCTTAGCCGTTGACATGTTTTGGATTTCGTGCAATCAGTTTGCCGAGTACGAGAAGCGGCAAGAGCGGCGCAAGTACGCCAAGGTCTCGGCTGCGTACAATTTTCTCAACGAGGAAGAGATCCGCTACATGCTCACCGAGTGCGAGGACGATGAGGTGGGACGGAACGTTCGAGATGCATGCACGTAACCGCTCTGCAAGGCATCCTAGTGTTACTTTGCGCCAGCCTTCTGCTGACGTGTCCCTCTGTCGCACACGCACGAAGGACATGGTCTTGGGGCGGTTGTCGGACCCACGCCTCGGATTCTTGGCGATGATTCGCAAGCGTATCGCGCAGGACCACATGCAGACGCAGAGCCACACCCGTGGGTGTCCGTTTGGGCGCAGGCGTTTTTTTTTTTTTTTTTTTTTTTTGCGCGATGTGTGCGTGTGTGCGTTTTGATGTGATTTGGATGCATTATTGTGCTTATCTTCGTTGTCTTTTGCTGCAGGGCACCTCACGAAGGAGCAGCAGGAAGAGTACGACGCGCTCGTCGCGAAGCGCAAGTCGACGGTGAAGAAGACGACGTCGGCGGAGAGCAAGGAGAAGACGCGCAAGTACCAGTCGGTCAAGCGGCTGCGGCTCAACGACGCCATCAAGAAGCTGTGGGTTTCCGCACTTCTTCCCTACGCACTCACATACAGTCGCACATGCACTTGTATTGCGCGCAAGTATGTAGTGTGCCGGCTTGAAAGTGTCCTAATGCAAAGTGCGTGAGCTTCTGTTCGAATTGCCACCCTGTCTCACTTGTGTGGGCATGTGCGTGCAGCAACGACGGCTCGGTGTCGCTGGAGGAGGCCATGAAGGACTGGTCGTCCGCGCGCATTCGCGCGTATCGTTTGATCAAGGAGAACCCCAACGCTTACTACTACCGCTTCAACGACCCCGGCGAGATGCAGCGCAACGGGCAGTGGTCAAAGGTGCGCCATGCGGAAATTCGTGCGTTTCAGTGCTTGTGTGAGTTGCTAGTTCCCACCTGTACGGTTTTGGGGGTGTGTTTCATGTGCTAGCACTGGGACTCGAACCTCGGACCTTCTGTTGCTAAGCGCCGTTTGTTTGCAGGAGGAGCACAATCTGTTCATGAAGCGCCTCGCTGAGATTGGCGCCGATGGGCAGTGGGGCGTGTTCGCGATGGCGATCCCTGGGCGCGTGGGATATCAGGTGAGAGTGTGCGAGAAGACGCACGCACGCGCGCGCACTTCCCTAGCAGATCGCACGCAGACATGTGCACTCACACTCATAGGCGCTCTCACGGAGCAGTCGCACTCATCGCGCGCATCGCACACACACACATCCACGCAAACACACACACGCATTATCACGCACAGTCTCACGTGCAGTCGCACCTATTGGCCTCCAATTTGATGCGTCTCCGCTTAATTTCTCTCACTGACCGACCATCTCCCCCCTCTACCCCAGTGCTCGAACTACTACCGCACGCTGATTCTCAGCGGACAGGTGCAAGATCCCAACTACGTCATCGACGACAAGGGCAAGTGCCACTACCTCTTCAGCACGAAGAAGCCCGGCGGCGCAAAAGGTACTGGCCGCCTTCAATTGTTGAAGGAGTGTCTGGCGTGTGTGCGTGTGTGTAGGGTGTGTGTGTGTATGTGGTATGTTTTTAGTTCCAGTTCTGATGTGGTGATTCTCCTCGCAGAAATCCGGACGTTCTCCCGCAAGAAGGGCAGTGATGATGATGACGACGATGACGGCACGCCCAAGCGGCGCTCGTCGACAGGGTCCAGGTCGCGCAGTGGCAAGAAGAAGCGGCGGCGTGGGTCCGACGACGATTCGGATGAGGACGACAACCTTGATGAGACGGGTGGGCGCCGTAGTGCATTGCCTGGCGCCCTCGCCTATTTCGCGGTTGAGTTGCGATGCACATGCAGACACCGGTCAGCCGGTCAGTCTGTGTTTATGCATGTTGTTGCAGCCACATCGGTGTTGAATGTGCCCACTCTCGCGAGGTGCACGTCGCAAGCGTCCCGACCATGTCTCACTTAGCATTGTGCGATCGTTCATTCGTTCGCAGGCACGTGGAAGCCGAAGCGGTCGTTTTACACGACGAAGCGGTGCCGCATTCTCAAGGGAGAGCTCGTCGACGCGGACGAGGAGGTCCCGAATCCGCTGCCGGGCCGCATTGACCCCATCACTCTGGACGAGGTGGTGCGGCCCGCCATCTCGCCCTACGGCCACGTGATGAGGTGCGGAAGGCTTCTATGTGCGCTCTTCGTTGCTTTGTGTGGCTTCTCACTTTGTTGTACTGTTTGATATATTGACGACGTAAGGAAATTCACACGTGCGCGCTTGTTTCGTCGCTACTGCAGCTACTCGAGCTGGGTCCAGTGCCTGGAGGAGAGCAACGTGTGCCCTCTGACAAAGAAGCCGCTGCAGAAAAAGGACCTTGTCCTTCTCACGCCCAGCAACATTGACGAATTCCGAGACAAGATTGTCGACTAGCCGTGCGTGGGACGCGTCACGGGCGCGTCTTCCCTTGAGCTTCTTCTGCGCGTTTGTTGTCGAGATGGATGCCGTTTGTTTGCCGGCCGTCTATCAACACGGGAATAGAACCGAATTCTCATTCCGCATTGGCGTGTGTGGGCGCGTGCCGACATTTTAGTTCCTGGGACAGTCGCGCGGAAGCGCCAGAATGCCTCCCGCAATTGTTTCGCTCACTTTTGCGCGACGGTCACCAGAATCCGGGGTTGGTCGACGGAATTCCGTTAGCCGGCGGTCGAATTCACTGAGCCGCACACGTGGCACACCACTCACACTCTCTCGTGCGCGTGCGCTCCTTGACTCGCCCAATCCGCATTGCACACACACACGCAGACGCACGCGGGCGTTTGCCTCCTTGGCTCGTCAGCAGCCGCTAAGTACGGCAGAATTTTCTGCGGCTCCGCGAAAGGTGGGGATCACGTGCTGGCTCGAGAGACCTAAATCAAACGTGATTGGGGCACGGGGATCTCTGCGCTGATTGGCTGTTTCAGTGCGTGACGCACGCACACATTCACAGAAAAATAACGCAAAAATAAACCGGCTTTGCTATGAATTGAGTATGAAAAAAAAATTTGTTCGAACGAGAGAAGAAAATCGTGGGTGGCGGATGGTCACATGCACACTCAAGGACTTGACGCAGAAAGGTCGACGCAATCCATCGCCGCTGATGCAGGGCACTGACGCACGCGGGCGTGGCCTTTCTTTCCTCTTTGTGTGCCTCCACTCGCGTACTTAAGGTCCTCTGCGGCAGCAGATGACAAAGATGATTCGCATCGGCGACGGACAGGCATCAAATGCGTGACGGCCGATTAGCCAACGAAGTTCAAGTGAGGCACTCGGCGCACATGCCGCTGCGTGCGGCCGTGGAGAATCATGCACTTATCTCTTAGGTCCAACGGCAGATTAACGGAGGTGCTTTTGACGCAGGTCGGACTACGTTGCGCAACACCGACACCGCGCCAAAGATGTTGAATCAGTTGCGAACCGGTTGTGGCGGCGGCGCGGCGGCGGCGGCGGCGATGCTCATTGAAGGAGCCGCAGCAGCTCCTGCGTCCCCACAGAACGAGGACAACGGGCGCACATCAACGCGGACACGCACATCGGAGGGTGGAGCCAGCACATCACCCGACGGCGGGACGGGTGCCGGACGGACGTCCGACGTCAGGAAGCAGCTTAACCTGTGAGTATACTGGTTCGGCTGACTGCCGTGCGCTCTCCCCCTTTCGTCTTTAGTTACGGACCCACCGTAGTACTGTCGTCTCCTTCTTGAGTAACTTCGGCGGACAGTGCCGGCATTTCTCATTGGCTAGGGGGTTGGGTGACCGAGAATTGCCTGTCGCCCACCGGCCTTAGTTCCCTAGACTTCAGTTAATCGGCCGCGCATGCATCCCCTCGCAGATTTTCGCTGCATCCCAACGCGTACCTGTTCCCTGGCATCAACCTCAAAGTGTCGGCGCTGTTTGGCCGCGTTATTCCCGTCGGCGAAGATCTCACCCCCGAAGAGGAGGAGATTCCTCTCTTCGCACTCAAGGAGCTGAACCTGTCGGAACAGGGTAAGCCAGGGCACGGCACTTTACTTTGTTGCACTACATTGCCTAGTGGTCGACCGACTGTTGATACTGTACTAGTCTTCGATCGTGTCGACACTGACCCCCCCCCCGGGGCCCCAGCTCGTTTCTTGACGGTCTTGGGACAGGCATCCCCTATCATCACACAGAGCAAACCTCCCGTGCGACCGTGGTGCCGCAACCCCAAGTACCTTGCGCGCAACATCAGCCAGTACACCTGGGCATCGGTGCCGGGGCGGACGCGGCTCGAAGTCGTCGGCCACTGCAAGTCGGCGAAGTTCGGCAACTTTGTGCTGTACCGCTGCGTGAACGAGAACGACGGGCACGGCGTCCTCGCGGAGATCGAGCGCTTTAACGACGATCACCATGTGCGGAAGGAGTCGGCGCCTGAGAGGGTGCTCCGCGAGGAGTATTTCTCCATGTCGCCAGAGGGTAAGTGCAACCACTGCATGCTTCCACTACAGTTACTTGCGTGCTGACATTACAAATCCTTGTTTTCTTGCGCCTGTTGAAGCTGCCCGCGAGCCAGTTACCCCGGCGCCCGTCCGCCGGCCGCGCAGCCGCAAGATGAATGGACCACCCGTCGCACCGTTTCAGTTTCCCATGTTGGAGGGTGCGCCTCTCGTCTTCGTGGAGCGGCTGGGCCTCCTGGACAAGGAATTCCCTCCGAAGGGGTCGGAAGACGAGAAGTTTGCCTTCTACTTGCTCTGGTAAGCCGCGCCGCTTCAGTCTCCAATCGACCTGTCTTCGATCGGACTCAGACAGGCCGTTGGTGTGTGTGTGTGTGTGTGTCTGGTGTGTGTGTGTGTGTGTGACTGTGTGCGTGTGTGTGTGTGACTGTGTGCGTGTGTGTGTGTGTGTGACTGAGTGCGTGTGTGTGTGTGACTGTGTGCGTGTGTGTGTGTGCGTGTTACTTTGCGGTGGCCAATATTGTTGTGCTAGTGAGTGTGGGTACAGATTGCCGCCAGCGTCAGTATATTGCGTGGAAACTTGCACACTGCAGCTGCAGCCCTCACCCCCGACACCGACTGTGCCGAACTAATTGTCGGTCGCCTGTGTTGCGCTTGAACGTGCAGGTTGCTCCAAAATCCCGAAGGGCTGCCGGCGCACGAGATTGCGCCCAACTGTCGCGTCGCACACCTCGTCCGCCCGTACTTTGTGCCGGTCGCATTTGAGCATGGCACGGCGCACGCGCTTGTAATCGGCATTCCAGCTAAGGGCGGCCCTGCGAACGGTTCGTTCAGTTTGTGCGGCGACCACAGTAACGACGGCTGTGGTTCGTCAGGCATGCATGAAAAATCTCACCGCAATCTTATGTACGTGGCGCAGGTGACCTTCTCGTGCAGCTTATGAAGCTCTTTCGCGTGCCTGGCAGCGCACACAACATCTCGTGGGAACTGAACACGCTTCAGGACTTCGTCAATATGCTCGTGAGCGGTCGCGCCGGCGACTGCCAGTTCGAGTGCCTGGGGAGGTACGACGCACGCGATGGAAAGCTGCGGCAGCCCGTGCAGCTCTTTGCGTTGCGCAAGGAAATTCTCGCCATCGGGCGTTGGGAGTGCATCGAGTCCGCCGGCATCCCCGCGTCTTCTGAGGCTGCGACTTTCAAGGTCGGGAAAGAGCTGTTGCAGGTGTCGATCCCTGAGCGCACCCACTTTGAGTTGCGGGGACCCGCGCCCGAGCTCGTCATCTCGGCGTTCGGCGACGGCCTCCCGCGCTACGTCGACATCCGCAAGTGTGGCATCGGGCTGTACGAGCCCCTCGAGGAGACCGCCGCCGGCGCACCGAGCGAGGCCCTCGGCAGGGAGATGACGCCAGAGTCCGGCGAGTGGCGCGGGGAAGAGAACGACGACGACGAATCGCCGGACGAAGGCCGCATCCATCGCACGGCACCCGCGAAGAAACGATCGATAAGCGAGATGATGGGATCGACTGCCGAGCCGGTGGGTGTGAACTTCGTGCTTTGCTCGAGATTGCCGTTCGTCGCACCTCTGCGAAAACTTGGGCTGGCGCCTTAATTGAGCATTTTGTCCAATGTCCAACCTCCGCGGCGCAGACATACCTCGAAGGCGACCTTGCCCATTCACAGCCAAGAAAGCGGCGTCATACAGATGGCCCGTACGTCGCGCCCGAAGGGGAGCATGACACCCTCGCCGCGAGCATGCGCGATCTCGGTGATTTCAGCGACGACGGCGATGGCGAGGTAAGAGTCCCTGTGTTCTCCGTGCGACCACGGGCCGGCGTCACAGCAAGCACAGCAAATGCCACCTCCTAATCCCTGTCCCGAACCGCACCCAGGAACGCTTCCGGAGCGGAGCCGCGGACGTTATGGCCAAGGCAGTCGCGCGCAACTCCACATGCGTTCGCAATGCGGAAACCGGGCTCCATTCGTACTCTGTGGGGAACCTGCGGGTCGACACCTTCGCCTTCCCTGCTACGGAGGCCCTCTCGTCGCCCTTGGACAGTACGGACACGGGCGTCCTTTTCGATTTCACCGACAAATTAGCGACCAATGTGAATGTGTAAATACATACAGTAAGGAAACAACGGGGAAAACAACCGGAGGCAAACCTTACTCTAGCGACACCTTCGTCCACCGATGCTGCACGCTCTCCCGCGAGTGCGGGACAGGGGGAAGGAAAAGCGCGTATGCTGTTGAATTGCGGCTGTATTCGAGACAGGTCCGCCCAGTGCATATGCAACAAGCAACGGACGAACGAAACCAAACAAAGCAACTGCCCACCAATGCATGCACGCACGCACGCACGTATAGCGCCGCACTAACAGGGCGCTCTAAACCCCATATCATTCTACGCCAACCACACGTACACGTCGGCGGATCTAGTTCATCGCCGCATGGGCAGGAAGACCTTCGAGCACGCGCGCGGCCTTGGGGCTTTGTGCGTCGTCATCGGTGCCCTCGCTGTCTCTCCTTCGCTTTGCCGTGCGCGCGAGTTCCTCGACCTCGAACACGTTCAGGCTGGTGTGCTTGAAGTCGTTGATGCGATCGTAGATCACCGCGTCGACGCCGGCGGCCTTCTGCGTGCGGATGCTCTCCTCGCTGTTGTTCTCGTCGCCCCACGTGAAGAGGATGAGCCCCTCGGACTTGATAAACGGTATCAGGGACATGTTCGCGAGGATCGGCCTCGAGTTGGTCACGATGCCGAGCAGGCGCTGTGCCTTCGCGAAGAGCATGGCGTTCTCCACCGAGTTGCAGCGAATGTCGCGCTTGATGGCGTACTGCCGCGAGCCACCGCACGTCAGGAAGAAGACTGGGTAGCGCGGCTGCTTCAGCCGGAAGCTGTGTGGAAGCACGGACGTGCACGCTGGTTAATGCAGTTGGACAGACACAGCACAGCGGGTGCACAACACAACACGAACAACGGCAAAGGAGTCTGGCATTTATGAGTCTCGCCGCCTGCGTAGCTTTCATCGAGTCAGTGCAGAGAGCACACGTAGCGCGGCAACCCACAGCGTGCAAATGTCCGGGTCGAAGCACGAGATGACGATTCTTCGGCTGCCGGCGTGGTCGAAGATGACTCGTAGGATTGTGTCGACGTATGTGTTGTGGTCCCAGTAGGGCCGTCGCTGCTTCTCGGAGGCGTCCGTCACGGGGAACTTGATCTGCGCAGGTTGAACAGTCGACATGGTGGCAGATAGTGCAGAGAGCGCGCAGCTTTCTGGGATGGAAGCATCCACATGAAAGGCGACCATGGACTAGAATCCCAATCACAACACGAACAACACCCAGCCGCTAATCGCTTGCAAACAATTAAAGCGCATGAACGAAACACCAGTGAGACAAACTGCGCACCTCAATGTTGAACCCAACGTTCGCCGGGACGTTCTCAAACACCTCGCGCAGCGTCGGAAACTCCTGCAGCGCAACCTCGTCGTCGTCGCCCACAGCGTACGCCGGCGCCGACCGCAACTCGCGCAGTCGCTCCCTCCGGCGCTCGTCGCGGCTGCGATCGTCCCGCGGGGGAGGGCTCATGGTATGGGCGGCGTGGGGTGGAGAGTCTGCGCCGGCCATGTCGCGCGTGGGCGACTGGGGCTTTGCCATGGCGAGAATGGAGTTGCGCCGCTCGCGCAGCAGCTTGGAGAACATTTTGGACTTTCGGTGCGATGACTCGAGCTGGAGGCGACGCAGCTGCGCGAGGGTGAGATCGCGCACGTCGACTTCATAGAGCTCCGATCCGGGCACGTTCCTCTGCGTGGCGCGAGGCAAGGGCAACGCGACTGGTCAGTGGCTACTGCGACCGTGTGTGAGGGGCAAGGGCGTATCTGCGTGCGTGTATAACCACGTATGCGCGTACGAGCGAGAAGGGAGTTTTGAAAGCCACCTTCTGGAGCGTCGCGCATATTTTGAAGTTGTGGTAGATGACGGGCACGCAGTCCTTCGTGAGCTGCACGTCAAATTCGACGAAATCGGCGCCCTGCGGGGGAGAGGACGTCACGTGAGAAAGGGGACGCGCGGACTTTGTGATAAAACACGGATGTAATGGCGCAGGGCATAAATAATAATAATAATAATAAAATAAAAACTGTCGGATCATTAAAGTGTGTCCATCGACTCACTGAACGAAAGAGAGAGCGTACACAACGTAAAACAGCGCACAATGCAACACAGTGATGTGTGGTAGCAGTGCCCATTGACAGCGACGGGGCGCGAGTGCAGGGCACGTACGTGGCGCGCGGCAGTCGACAGCGACATGATCGTGTTCTCCGTGATGGGTGCGCGCTTGTACGCCGCGTTTTCCTGCGAATTGCCGAGGCCTCTGTGGCCAACGTCGAGAGCGCCTGGAGCGCACAAGGTGGAACAGCAAAGAACCAAATTCGCGTGTAAGTGCCTGTTAACGTTTATGTCAACAGCTCGCGCACGAAGTGCGTGTGTGTCACAGGCACCGCATGAGGGCCATGGAGGCGTGCGCAGGCAAAACAGAGGGAAACAATCGCGACACTTACCACGTGACTTGTTCCAATACGACGCCCACACAGCCGCCATGTCGTTACCGGGGTGCCGCAGTGGCTTGCATATGAGGCAGTCCAGAAGTATCTCGCCCACGGGCACACCCGTCGCAGACACAATCGGCGCGGTAATCTCCGCGAGACTCGAAGGCAGCTGGGACGGCAGCAACACGGCGCGTCCCACGCGCTGCGCACCGCCGTCGTCACCGTCCGCAAACACGTCGAGCGCAAACGCGGTCGAGTCGAATGAGAGGGAGCGCGCGTTGAACACGAAGATGTCGCCGTCCACATAGCGCGTGCCGTTCTGCTGCTGCAGGACGGGCGCGTGGTGGGGTATTCCGATGGGCGAGGCCTCGCCTCCAGGCTCCAACCGGAGGACGCGAAGCCCGACCGAGCGAAAGTCTTGCTCGGTGCCGTCGGAGAGGTCAATGGGCGACATGCGCACACGCAGGGGACCGCCGTGCGAGAGGAGCCTGACGGGCGGGCGGTTGATCAGATTGCCGAGGCGCACGTGCAATTCGACCTCCTGTGTCAGCCAGCCCTCGTCCACTTGGACGGCGCCAACGCCAAACCGACCGAATTCGCCGTCGTCCACGACCACCGACTCGCCTGCGACGGGAGATGCGGTTGTGAGACATTGACACTCGGAAGACGCCAGCTTCTGCACGTCCGCTGATGTCTTCTTCACACGGAAACGACACCCTCTGCGTGCATGTGTCGTTCGATGAGAGACACATGACATTTTACACACCTGCGGCAACGCACTGCCGGTTGCTTAGCGTCGTCTCCCACCGCTCGACCACGCGGCGAAAATCCGAAGCGCTCTTCCAGTCGCAGCACACGACGTACTTGTACTCAATCTTCCGCACCGTCGGTAAGGCTATAGTGGCCGTCCACAGGCCTTCGTCCGTCCGCTGAAGCCGCGGCGCCATCAGCGCATCCCAACCGCCGAGCTCCTCGCAGCTGCCGACAACGCAGGGGTACTCGCCCGGGGCGCAGTCCACGCGCACGTTGAACGTCACGTTTGTTATCGCCACGGCCGCCGCATTTTGCACGGCCGAGGCTACGGCGTCGGCTGCGGTGGCCATTGTTCGTACGTGAAGATGCAGAGTCGTTGGCACAACTCGCAAGGTAGCGCACGCAGCGGCCGCAGGACGCGTAGCGACGGAAGAGAAACGCAATGCCAGAGTGGGTGTAAGACGACCAGCGGCAGTTTTGGATGCTGCGTTCGAGTACGATGCGTGCGCTATCCGCAGCAGGGTACGCCTCATAGCGAGTCAATCTGCCGACGGAAATGATGTGCAGCACGCACATGCAACTCCTTGTGACGTGCGTTAAAGAATAAAAGACACGCAGAATAGGCGCTGTGTGAGAGAGGGGATGGAAAAAGGGAAGCGGAGAGAGAGAAAGAGAGGGCTTTCGTCAACCCGCTCAACGTGCAACAGGGCGTGTTGACTTTAGCGGCTTTTCAGCCACTGACCGCCGAAGTGCCAAAAATAGATGTGTCCAGACAACCGATCCGTCGTTTTGCGGTAGGGTCTATCGTCACTGACAGAGAGTCTGACCGCCACACACTTCCACTCTTCGTGTCCGCCTTGGTTCAAGCAACAGCCGGGCATCGGCGAATTTTCGTACTGGCCTCAATCGAATAAAGTGATGCCGCTTGAAAATGACGGCAGTGCACGACTCTCTACGGCCTTCTTGTATATTCACGTCAGTCGCAACAGGCCGTCCTATGTGCGGACCTGGAACTTGCCCGCCTTCGTCTGGTACTTGACGCCCTTGTACGGGCGATAGTCCACGCCGTAGAGGTCGAGGCGGTTCACCTGCAACCCGCTCGTCGCCAGCTGGCTGATCTTGAAGTCCACTGTAATCACGGGGCTGTCCGGCGGTGCAGAACCGGCCTGCGCGCGGCAAGAGTGAGTGCGTGCGTGAGTGCACACGAAGCGAAAAGGGTTTGTCGGGCGAGGGAGAGCGTGTGACTAGAGAGTGCATTGCGCATCGCACTCACCTGCACGGCCATGGACCCAGACAGCCGAGGCAGCTTCTGAAGGGGGATCTTGCCGATTTCCCAGCGCACCACCTTGGATATCTGGCAATACACACGGCAGACCCTTCGCGTCAGTACTTCACATCAAAGCGAAGACACACACGCAGAAAGACACCACAAAGGCAAACGACAACGACACATGTTCACACCAATATTTACGCGAATGTCTCATAGAAACGACTGACCACTTGGACCCTAAGCAACCGACGGCGCCACACACTCTCACCGGATCGAAGGAATAGTTGCCCACTGTCGGCGTGAAGTTGACGTTCATGATCGACTTTGGCAGCGGGATCGTGATGACCACGTGCTCCACCGTCTTGCCCATCGTTTGCTTGGGTCCCACCTAGAGGACACGATTGTGAGCGCAAGGGTACACACAATTGCGGCACTGCACTTGCACTCACAACATTCGTGCTTACACAGACACACACACAGACACCCAGACCACAGCGACCACAGAGACCACAGCGACCACAGCGACCACAGGACCACACAGACAGACAGACAGACAGACAGACAGACACACACACACACACACACACACACACACACACACACACACACACACACACACACACACACACACACACACACACACACACACACA
>CALSCQ010000555.1:0-7500 GCA_943704525.1 Pigoraptor vietnamica
GGGGGGGGGAAGGGAGCGATTCAGTGTGTCGGTACTGACAAATATGAATTCACAACACAGCCAGCCAACTCAGTCGGCGTGGTCGACTGTCTGGACACAACCTCGGAATTGGCGGCCGTTTCAGTCAGGCAGTTCATGCATTCAGTCGCTGCCGACGGCCGCACCGAACTGAAACACAACAAAGAGAGGTCAGCCTCGCAATACAAACACCTGCCTGAATAAACTGTCTTTGTCGTTAACAGCAGCTCACCAATGAAATCTTGCACGCCGACCTTCAGTTGTAGTCTCCGTCGTGTGCCAGCACTCAGCAAACCCAAGTGGCACCCCTACTTTGCCACTGTAACTGTTATTGAGTGACGGCAATGGCCCGTCAATGTACGTACTCGCGGCCGTCGGGGCTTTCTGCCTAGACGAACACCGACTCCCGACTCCAAGCAGGCGTAAAAGCGACATGCCGCAGCTGCACTTACTGCGTCCTTTATGGGATTGCAACGCACGCAGGCGAGGAGACAACCAATAATATTTTTTTAAAAAAAACGACGTCGACGTGTACATGTGAAGCAGTAACCTCTCCTTATAGATCGTTCGCATAACGTGTGTTTGTGTGCTTGTGTGCGTGTATGCGTGTGTGTGTGTGTGTGTGTGTGTGTGGATCCCACGCCGTGGTCTCGAGCAATCCGGCACAACTCTCCGCCACTTAACAGTCCATCGACGTCGACGCGGCCTTGATGACAAAGTTGGCAAACTCTTTCGCCGCGTTTCCGAGCGCGAGCGACGAGAACCTGCCTCGCTCAATCAGTTCCTGCCTGCCCGTGCCCCGCCCTCCCGCAGCCCCGCCCTCGTATGTGCGCTTGAACACTTCCGCCATCTTGCTCGTGAACGCGAGGTCCTCCTCAGCGCCAGCGCGGACGAGGTAGTAGTCGACCCGCTTCTTAGACAGGTCGTCAAGCGACTCAAACACAGACTCGTTCGGCGGAAGTTCGTTCGGCGTGTTTCCGTCCCAAAAAAAGTCTGTCGGCCGCACATCCGTGCCCTTCCCGTTGTGGAACTCTTGTCCGTGGGGAGGCGCGTCGCACACATGCACGAGAATGCGACGGTATCCCTTCCACTGGAGCTGCCTCGCATGCAGCAAAGCGCTCGCGACGTCCTCGGCGTCGTCAAACCCGCTCTTCGCCTCTGTGACGTCGAGCCGCTTCTGCGCCTTCGTCGGGTCCGTGTCGAATTCCACGGAGCGCACGTACGTCTCCTGCTTGACATTGTCGTAGTCGCGGTAGACGATCACCGCGATGCGCAGCGTCATGTTGATCGCGCGCGCGGCGGGCTCGATGCTCTCGCGAATTGCGCGTAGGTTGCTCTTGGCCTCGTTGAGCCACGGCTCCATCGACGTGGTCGCGTCGAGAACGATGCAGAGGTCCACGTACCTCACCGCCGGCGCACTGCCCAGCGTGGCGAACAACCCAGCAGCCCTGCCGCGTGATGTCGAGGCTGCCGGCGCAGGGGCGGGCTCGGCAGGCCCTGCTGACGGGCGCTGGACCGGTACAGGCGCGGCAATCGGCGCAGGAGCTGCCGCTGGGCGCTGCTGGGCGCCCGCAGGCACCGCAGTAAATGCTGAACCCGCATCCGTGTCGAGCGGCAGCGGCGGGTACAGAGCATAGGGCGATGCGGGTCCCGCGGCAGGAGAAGAAGGGCCTGGGCTGCCTCTTCCACTGCCCGCACTCGCGGCGCCGGCACCAAACAGGGGGAGTGGCGATCGCGGCCGTTCCCTCGTCGCCGCCGTTGTCGCAGCGTCGCTCCCCATGCAGAGGGGTGAGGGTGACCGCGCGCGCTCCTTCCCTCCCACGGGGACGTCGAGGCCCGATCCGCGCGGCGTGGGGGAATCCGGGGGAGTCTCGGTGTTTGCGTCGAACCGCTTGATCTCATCCTGAATAAACTCGATGGCGCCGCTGTGCGAACTCTTGGCGAGCTCTTCCTCGAGCTTCCGAAGGCCCCCGCGCAGGGCGGCCACCGTGTCGCCGAGGGAGACGCGCCCCTTCACCTTTTCCACGCGCTGCCTCTGCGCCTCCAGGACGCTGTTCTTCGACGCCACGGACGCTGCGACGAGTTCCACCTGCGCGGGGTCTTTGTCGCGGATGGTTACGCCGGTGAAGTCCGTCTCTTCGTCGCGCTTAAGGAGGACGATGCTGCTCTCCGCAAACGTCGACCCCGTGAAGTTCGTGGACAGCGCGCTGCAGTCGTTCAGGGCGACCTTCGTGAAGTGGGCGTCGCGCAGGCAGGCGTCGTCCAGGCGCGCTTTGGTCATGTCGACGTGGGAAAACGTGGCGGACGCGACGTTGGCGCCGGCAAGCGACGCGCGCACAAGCGAACCACCGCGCATCACGCAACCCGTCATGACCGCTGCCGAGAGGTCGCAGCCGTCCAGGTTCAGTCCGGACAGGTCCCACCCTTCCATGCAGCCGAACACCGCGGGTATGACCACGTCACCTCCCGACAGCTCCCGAGACACAAACTCGGCGAACGACAGGCTGGCCACGGGCACGGGCGCGCGAGCGGCTGCCGGCCCCGCAGGCAGGCCCAACGAAGTCTTGTACTTCATGAGCAGCTCGGCGGGCACGCGCATGTAGAGACGGGGCGCCACCCGCAAGCTCGTGAGTGCCGGCACCGTGAGGGTCACCGGCTCAAGACCCCCGCCCTTCACTGCCTTGTCGCACGCGGACTCCGACAGGTACGCAAACCCGTAGCGCGGCAGCCCGCCCTCCTTGCCCAAGCGCTTGGCCGTGTCCGCCTTCGCAAAGTAGCGCGTCCCGTCGGTCACACCACTGCGCCCAAACACGCCCTCGACGGTCCAGTCCTTCTTGTTCCTCTTGGACGTCTTGACCGGCGTGTCTGCCCAGGTGTCGACGAACGCGCCGGACTTGCCCAAGCGCACCGCCCCGACAAGCGCCTCCAGGTTCGGCGGGCTGAGAACGACGGGGTTCGTGGCCGCGTGGTAGAGGATGCGCATCACGGCGCCCGTCGCGAGCTTCTGGAGCGATTCCTTGTCGACGTACCAAAGCTGGTACTCGTACGCGGATGCGATGGCGTCCCCGATCCGCCGCGCCGAGAGCGAGAGGCGCGCGTCCGTGCACAGGCGCACCATCTGTTCGAGGGCTTGTGCGCGCTTCGTCTTCTTGGCCTCGCTGTAGCCGCGGTAGAAGGCCGACAGCACGGCGACCGCGACCGAACCCGCCTCGCTCATTGGCGCTTTCTCGATGAGCCCGCTGAACGTGCGCATCACCTTGTCCATGAAGTTTTCCCGCGCTTCGGCGCGCCCGCTGAGTACGTCGACGAGGTACATGAATTCGCGCTGAAAGTCGCGCGCGAAAGCGGCCGAAAAGGCGAGCTTTTTGCTGTGGAGCAACTTTTGGTCGGGGTTTGCAAACTCCATCTTTCCCTCGATGCAAGAGAGACTGCCCGCAAGTGCCTTTCAACTTCGAAGGAATGCTTTTTCGAAGAACGATGAACGACAAGCAAGAGAGAAGGCTACGAAGGCGCTGCCGAGGAGAAAGTGCGTGGACGTCGCACGCAACGACCGGCTTTGAGTGAGTCTGCGTGACGGTGGGCGGACACGACGAGTAACAACACGAAGGTGTGTGGGGCAGGGTGGGGGTTGCGCCGATGTCCAGACGGCTTACAGACTGAGCCGGACTACTCAAGCGCAAACACTCGCCTTAAAGCACACGCGCGAACACGCACACAACGACACGAAGCGAACAAACGGGCGCATAACTTCCACACTCAACTCGCAACCCTCCTGGTCATATTCTCATCTACGTGGGTCGTTCTGTGCGAGACACTGTATTTTCTAAGCGAGTACACGGGGACGCGACGCAATCATTCAGTCAATCTACTGCGCCGAGATGTCGAGAACAGGGGGCGGCTCCCTGCTGTCACAGCTCGCGGCAAAGCCTGCGACGGAGCGTTTCGTGGACCTGTGCATCGTGCTTGACGTGACGGGGTCCATGGGCGCTTGGCTTAACGAGGCGAAGGAGAAGCTTATAATGATTCGAGAGAAGGTCGAGCCCGCAGCAAAAAATGTCAACATGACCCTTCGAATCGCCGTCGTCGTCTACCGCGATTACGACCCCAAAACGCGCGCCACGTGGGTGTCCAGCACCCCCTTTAGCAAGGACCCGGCGGCCGCCCTCACATTGCTCAGGGAGACGGTCGCCGACGGCGGCGCCGACGAGGCGGAGGATGTCGCGGGCGCGATTGACCTGGCATCTCGGCTCGAATGGCAGGGGTATCGCCGCCTACTCGTGCACGTGTGCGACGCGCCGCCCCACGGGATGGCGTACCACGACGCAGATGCGGGCGACTCGTTTGCGGACGACGCCAGTGTGCCCCCGGAACTGCTACCGAGCACGGCGCTCACGGCGGCGTTGGAAATGCTGGCCAAGAAGCGCGTCGACTACTATCTTGTTCGCGTGGGAAACGCCGAGAACCTTGCGCACACGCTCAAGATGAAGGGGGCGTTTGCGGAGGCGTACAAACGCGCCAAGGCGAACGCGGGGCAGTACATGGTTGGCGCGTTCGAAGGGCTCGAACTCGGGAACGCCGCGGAGCGCTTTGCAGAGATAGTGATCATGTCGGTAACGCAGTCGATGGCATGAGACGAGTGGGTGCGCGGGTGGCGTGTTTGTGTGGCGCCACGTGTACGGAGGAGAGAGACGACGCTCGGTCGGGCGACGTTTCTTTTATTTCTCTCTCCCCTTACTTGTAGAATATCCTTTGTGTGGCATTGAGAAAATGGGCACGCGCGTTTACCGTCGGCAACGGTTAATCTATCGCACGATCTCGTCAAATGTATTGCTCGCATTATTTCGTTTGGCAGGAAGACCTCCACGCACCACGTGAGTCTAGCGTTTGAAGTCCCCACGAGCGAACTTTCGCCCGTCCGACATTCACGAGCTATGCATCGTGCGCGATTTCAACAACGGCGCCCACGTTCCGCAGCATGTTCCACGCCGGGAGGGCGCAAATCGCCTGCGCTTCTGCGCGCTCGGCGGCGACGTGGCGGCCGGACGTCACGTGCACACCGAACCACTTCACGCGCCCGACAAGCCCGCGTGCGAGGAGGTCCAGCGTCGGCGCGTCCATTTGTTCCCGGCACACGCAGTCGCGCACTTGGATGCGGCGGAGGGCCGCGCACCGCAACACGACATGCGCGGCGCCTGCCCTCGTGAACGGGATGCCGGCGAGCTCGAGTGATGTGAGTAGCGGGCACGCGACCCCGAGCAGAGAAAGGAGGGCATCTCCCTCTTCGCGCTGCACCGCCGTCGCGTCCGGACAGTCAGTTCCAAAGAGGGGGGGGGGGGGGGGGGGGGGGGGGCAAGCGAAATCGCAACACTCGCACACATTCTCACGCAAAGAGCGCACAGACCGAAACGCATTACACGTGCGCACGACCCACCGACATGTCCGCCTTGGTCGCATCGAGCAGAAGGCGGGTTAGGGCCCTCGTGCCTGCGAAGGGCGCCCCGGAATTCGTCTGGAACCACGCGGCCATCGCGTGCGCCACGCTGTTGCGGCGCGGCGCGTTGAGCGTCATCTCCGCTAGCTCGTCGACGGCAACGAGCTCGAGCGTGCGCAGCGGCGCGCAGTCCTTCAGAAAGGAGCGAACGACGCGCGCGGAATACTTCGGAGAGTCCACGAAACGCGCGGGTCTGAGGTCCGGACACATTCGGAGGTGCGACTGCGACACTCCGACAATGTCCAGAGTGCCCAGTTTTGAGACGAGGTCTTCCATCGCACGCTCCGTTCTGGCGCTGTTGGAGAGCGGTGCAAGGAGGTCGCTGGAGGGCGCTCGCATCCTCTCAACGCGGAGAGAGGTCAGCTTGCGCAGCGTGACGCCGACGCTGTAGAGCGTGCGGCTGCGGCCGCTGCTGCCGCCAAGCGTGAGGTGTGTGACGTTCGGGTGGTTTCTGCCGAAGAACGCAAAATCGGAGGTCTCCGGGATACAGACCGTGTCGAGCGTGAGCGAAGAGAGGGAGGGGAAGGGCTTGGTCCCAAACGCCGTCAGCACGAAGGGGACGTTGGTCGTGTTCGCACGCAGCGACAGAGAGAAGCGCTTCACGTGAGGGGAGCCCGCCATGGCCATAACGAGCAGTTCAGAGGCGCGCACGTTGGACTCTGTCTCGCTCGCGCCTGAAGTGGCAGTTGAGGTCAGGGGGATCCCAAACGAGGCAACGTCGAGGCAAAGCGACTCGAGTAGAGGGCACGTGCGCGCGAAAGAGAGCAGTGCGAGCGGACCAACGCGAATTTCGTGGTCGTGCACAAAGAGGGAAAAGGAGCGGAGGCCCGGTTGCGCCGATAACGTCGCGCACAGAGCATCTTCCGCTGATGTCAGCGAGGGATCAAACGGCACGCAGCTGAGATCGAGCGCATCGAGTCGTCGGCCCTCCGTCATGCCGAGCACGCGCGGAAAGAGCGACGGCGATGTGGAGAGCATGTGGCCCTTGAAGCTGATGCTGCGGAGCGACGGAAAGCGGCGCGACAGCCGCGCAAGAGTGGCCTCGTCACACCTTGCGTCGTCTTCACGCACATCCTGAAAGTGAAGTTCGAGCTGCGACACTATCGCGGGTCGGCAGAGGGACTGTTCGCAGACGTCGGCGATGTCCGAAAGAGTCAATCCGTGCGAAACGGGAAGCCGTAAGATGCGGACGCTGTGGCACAAGGGGAGCAGCGCCGAGAGCGCAGCGCGGTCGAAAATCCAGCTCGATGCGGCATCTAGATCGGACGTACACGCATATACCGCCACACGCCACGCACGAGAGACGAGCGCCGTCCGCGCGCGCTGTCGGAACGACGGAAATGCGTGGCGAAAGATCACGTCAAGGAGCTCCGCGGGAAGGGACTCCATGGCCATTGAGCCACTGAGACAGGGGGGTTGTTGAAGCCTCGATCGAATGCGCACTCTAAAGCACACACACAACAACACACACACACAACACGCACACACGCATGCAGCAGTCGTTCACTTGTTGGACGAGAGTTGCACGAATCTTCTACACGGCGCCCCCCATCACAGACGCCGATCGGATTGCCAACGATCGATGTGGAGCGATGACGTCAGGGGCGTTATCAGTAACGACGCCTGTTTGTCGCTTCCCCCGCCGGCCGTGTCCGCGAGGTAACGTAAAGCCACACAACTGCCGGCAATACGCACAGGCAGTCAAGTGCGCATCCCGTATCCCAACGTACCCAGCTTGCCATGATAATAGCCCTAGTGTGGGGGGGCCATAAACAGAACGAAGGGACTAGAGTTCGATTCTCCGCGCGCCAGGCGCTCATTCATTCATTTTCCAAGAAAAAGAACGCACACAGCCGCAGCGCAGTGTACAAGAGTCACCGCGCGAGTGAATAATTTAAAAGGGCGGCTGTAGCGCCAAACACACAGCGACCGCCCATCCCTGCGCCCACGCACGGCTTGAGAAGTAACCAGGCGCCAAACCAGTCTCATAC
>CALSCQ010000555.1:10000-15991 GCA_943704525.1 Pigoraptor vietnamica
TCACCTTAAATTCCGGCGCACCGCACGGCACGTCGCATGGGGTTTATTTAAAGTTGTCGGCGAACGAAGGGACGGAGGAATTTTGCGGGCAATAGCCGCAGCGAGGACTCGTCCGTGTCGTGCGTGTGTGTGGTGTGTTTCTGTGTGTGTGCGTGTGTGAGCCAGCATACACAAAGTACATGCTACCCATCTTCAGAAGAGGACCGATAGCTCGTTTATGCTTCAGTTATGCCGATAGTTAATTTAGAATGTAAGGTAATTCCCAATATTCTTATATCAAATCAAACCAGCTAAACGCCCGATAAGTAGCTTTTGAGGCTGAAGCGGTTACCTCAGTTACTCACCGCAGGGTGTGCGCGCCGTTGTTGGTTTCGGTGACACGCACACGCCTCCCCCGTGGCTAAATCGTTCTTGAGTTTTGACACACCTTCCTTGCGGGGAGTCGTGCCTCCGTGATGGGGTTTCACTTTGCCCGGTTGTGGTTGCCGCTGCTGTGTGTGTGTGCATGTGCGTGCGTGTGTGCGCGACGCGCATGTTATGTACTGAGAGCCGACTGTGGTTGGGTGCATTGTTGTGCATGGTGTGGTTGTATTAGAGTGCGGAGAGAGTGTGGGTGTCCGCGTCACACTTTCGGGTCTCTCTCTCTCCAACATCTCCGGACACACACTTCGTCGAAGACATCGACAATAGCCACAGGGCCTTGGATGCACTCGCACGCTGTTGGTTTTAGCAATCGGTGCGATCAGAACGGGTAAGCTACTACCCCTCTCACCTTTCTCGCCTGCGTGTTCCAGGTCTCTCCATAAAAATGCGAGTCTCTCAGTCGATGGATTCAAAAAGTGTGCAATTTAGTATGTTTAAATAGGACCAACTGCGAACATTACGGCCAACATATCAGCCCTGCACGAAGAATGGTCGCAGCGGCGGCACTTTGGCGCGCTCGGCCTCTTGGCGGCGCCCAAGTTCGTCCGGAGGGATGCGCAGCACGCACAGGCGCTGTTCGCTCGTGGGAGGCGCGACGGGTTGGGGGGCGATTGGGCGCGGGGGTGGAAACGTGACAAAGATCTGTAAGACAAGCGACGGGCGTTAACCGTGAAGTAACTACAGTAACTTTCTCCAGTGAAGATTTGCACGAATGGAGGCACGAGCACGAGTGACGGACACTTGCCTTTGGGAAGTCCAGCAAGCCCCAGTCGTCCACGTCGGCCTGATCGCCAATGTCCACCTGCGGCGAGAGGCGAGTTGATGCGTCAGAGACAGCAGCTGAAAGGACGGAGAATATTAGAACAGGAGCCAAAAGGCCTCCGCACAGAAACGAGGGACTCACACACTAATGGCGGTGCAAGCAATAGCGGGAAATGTTTGTCCCACTCTCTCGTCCACTGCGAAACATAAACGCGCGCGCTAGCAAACAGAAAGCACTTTTCTCGCCCTGAGCGCACGCCCACCATGTCGTTGTCCCTGTCAATGTACTTGATCACGGGCGCCTCCTCTCGCGCCCCCGCCGAACGGAGCGCTGCAACGAGACCGTCAAACGTGACGGGGAACGCGACGTCCACCTTCCCCACGACAAACGGAGAGGCCGCGTGGGCAGCGGTCGCGGCAGCCGCGTTGTTCACTGCGGCAGACGGGGCCGTGTTGTTCAGCGCGGTCCCACGCGTCGTTGCCAACGTGCCGCCGACCGCGTCGTTGTTCCGTGCTTGCGCTACTGCGTCGACAGCCGCAGACGCAGTGGCGGCGGAGAGAAGGAAGGGGCCGAACGGCGGAGAGAGAAATTGGACGGGCGTGGAGAGGGCCACGACCCCGGATGCAGGGGACGCCGTGTTGCCCACCTGGCCTGGCACAAGCCCCACGGGTGCGCCGTGTCCGTATGGAGACGGGAGGATGGCGGTGTTTGAGGCAATCGAAGCGAGCGTGCGTGCGTCTGGCACGTAGACGCACTTGATGCGCTGCGACGCGCGCTTGACAAAGAGCCAACTTGCGGCGAGGCGACCCTCGAGGAAAGAGTCGAGCGCGCCTTGGTCGGCGATCAGCAGCTGCGGGGTGGGGAGGGTGTGATTGTGGGCGGAAGTTAGCGAAAGGTTGTGGGGTGTGTATGTGAATGTGTGCGCATAAATGTGAGTGTGTATCGCTGTGCGTGCATACGGAACCCCGGACAGCGCACACACATGATGGCACAGTACGCACTTTTTGTCCGTCATGGTCGTACGTAACAACGAACGACGAGAGGGCGAGCTGTGTCTTGATCGCGCGCACAAATTCGGGGTACGGCACGCCCGGCCGTCCAGACTCCATGAACGTGCGATAGACGTGCCTCTCCACTCGCACGCGTATGTCCCGCACAGCGCCGTCGTGGAAGCATGCCAGGCTGTAACACCCAACGCACGGCACTGCGTTTGTACCCCCCGAGTAACTGTGCCCATTCGGCCAGTTGTGCACCCCCTCGCCCTCCATACGATCCTCAGCCCACTCGCCAACGTATCGCCACCCGCCTGGAAATCGCATCTCGCCCTTCCCGTGTTTGCGACCGCGGTAGAAAGCGCCCGCGTACGTGCGCCCGTCCGCATACACGCGACGACCTTCGCCCTCCATGAGGCCATCCACCCAATCGCCCTCGTACGTGCCCGGCATGCGCGCAGCGTCGCCGCCCTTGTCGCGTCCCGCGCGCCCTTCATCTACCCACACCATGCGCCCGCGCCCGTGTCGGCGATCGTCCTTCCACTCGCCGTCATAGGTCGATCCGTCGCGCCATCGCATTGCGCCGCGCCCGTGCTTGCTGCCCGCCACGAAGCCCCCCGTGTAGCTGCTCCCGTCGGCGTATTTTCGCACTCCCTGCCCGTGCATTTTCCCAAACGCCCATTCCCCGCTGTAACTGCCGCCGTCGGCCCACAAAAACGTGCCGCGCCCGTGTCGCGCGTCATCCTTCCACGTACCCTCGTATCGAGACCCATCCGCGTACGAAAACACGCCCCACCCATCTCGCGCATCGGCCAACCAACCGCCGTCGTATCGCGATCCGTCGCCATACACCTGCGCGCCCGTCCCGCTGCGCTTCCCCTCGCGCCAATATCCCTTGTACTCCGATTTATCGTCCGCGCAGTTGAACGTGCCGTGGCCGTGTCGTGCGTCCGAAACCCACCCGCCTTCATACCGGGATCCGTCGGGATAGAGCATAGCCCCCTGCCCTTGTCGTCGACCCTCCACTATCGAGCCCTCGTACTTGCTTCCATCGGCGTACGTAATCGTCCCCTTCGGCATGGACGTTCCTGTCGACGGCCGCTCCGCATCGCTGTCGCTGGAGTGTTGACGCGGAACGGAGGGCTCGCGGCTCGCGTCCGCCGCCATCATTCTGCGCGCAACGCGGGACATTTCCCGATGCTTGCGGCCAGTGTAACAACCATCGGCACCGAATTTTGCCTCTCAGAAAAAGCTTCTAAGAGAGACGCGCGCGTGCCCTCTTGCTTAATGTTGTATGAGCGCGTGGAAAGGAGAAGTGCAATACTGTAAAAACAGTCGCCGTCGCCAGTGTCATATTTTGCGCGCGAATTTCAAAGTGCAGACCACCCCGGATGCATCTCCCGCCAGAACAGTCGGCTTGCCAGCACGAGATTATGAAGCACTACCTTCATCCATCTTCCGCCTCTTCCGTCGGTTCCGAATTTCGTCAACAACATTCTCTCTCCAATATATTCTATTCGCAGATTATATTCGCAGGAATTGAATAGCAGCTCTTTGGAACATCATTGGTGGCACACTGTCAATGTGCCGGCATGACACGGCTGAAGGGAAAAACGGGACTTTCGGCCTGTACATTGCAACATTCACTTCAATACTTCGTTTCTACTTTACATTTTCTTTAATTTTTCAAGGGAACGCTTCGCCAGACGTTCGTCGACCCGCATACTTCGAGCCAAAGTGCTGCACGATGGCAGTAACACATGCCAGTCACCTCATTACGTGCGACGGACCGACGAAAGGAGACGCATTCATGGGCATGCACATCCACACGCGAGACACACGGATGGCGCACGCACCATCGTCGAGCGACTGTCATCGGATGAGAAGGACCAAGCCGCTTTTTTTGCCCGACGCCGCAGCATGAGCGCTCAGGGCTTGTTAGAGCGTTCGATTTCAGGACGACCCAGCCCACGCCGTACCGCTTGCACGTGTTCTTCACAAGGCACTTGTACCGCTCCGAAAGGCCATAGATGGGCACGGCGTACTCGAAGTCAGTCTTCGGCTTAGACTGGTCCTCGATCACCGCTTTTCCCTGTTGCAGGAGCGATGCCATCGTCTCCCGCGAGTGGCCGTGCACCTCGGCCGAGAGCGCATGGTATAGCGCAGTCAGCTCGCTCACGACAGACTCGATGATCGCGTTGACGCCATTTGCGTTGTTCGTCGACAAATCCGCCGCGAGCTTGTTGTCCTTGCCGAGGCAGCGCGAGAAGGTCCAGCTTCTTCTCGCTCACCTCCTTCTCGAACAGCGTCTTCCAAAAGTTCGCCATCGACTCTTTCGCCCCCTTCCCGAAAGATACCTCGAGCTGCTCGAGCACGCCTCGACAGTGGAGCTTGTCGATACTCATAAGACGCCGTGCGTTCGCCATGTTCAATTCCCGCCGAAGCCCCTCGACGACCTCGTTGGCGCTTTTGCACGCCTCGTCGGCGAGTTTGCACGCCTTGTCGGCGAGTTTGCTCTCATGGTCGGCGCGCTTGCTCACATCGTCCGCGCGTTTCGTCGCCTCGGCGAGCGCTTGCGTGAGCCCGACGAAAGCTTGACCGACGGCGTCCGAAACACGTTCCAGAAGATGCGGGTGGCCCTCTAGGATGCGCTGTAGAGTGCGGGTGAGCTGCACCTCGACGGGCACACCGGTGAACCGTCGGGAGAAGCCCATGGCGAGGCTGTAACACGGGTGGCGGCGCGCCTGCACGCCACTCTGACCGCAGCGCTGTACATTACAAGAGGGGCCAAGGGAAGGCGTCGCAAAGAGGGAGACTGGAGCATATTGCTTCGTTGCTTATTTTTTTGTGTGTTGAGCCTGTCTGCGTGCGCGTGTGTCAAGGGTACAGTGCCTCAGCGTCTGTTCTAATGAATTGTCGAAACGGCTCGCTAATTTTGACAGACATCCGTGGCAGGGTACTCTGTGGCTAAGATCTTAGCCCCCGTTTGCACCCGGGTGCACCAGTCACTTCACACTACTAGACTACGTCACAGGGTTAGGGTAAGGGTTCCGCTTTCAGGTCTCACAGTCAAAGTACCTTGAGGTAACGAGTGGGGGGACGACGGCTTTTGTACAGACAATACAATTCCGATAGCACAGACGTGTGACGCGCGCACGCTGCCGCTGCAACAGAGTGGGGCGATGTGTACGCTGAGACAGCGTTGTGAGTGCAGATGGACCAAAACGGCCAGTGCGGTGCATGCAAGTACGTGAGAGGGCGAGCGAGAAACGCGCGAGTGGGCTACTGGAGACCGGCGCGACGGAGGTTGACCTCGATGATAATCTTGGTCGTGTCCTCGACGACGTGCTTCATGTTGTTCGTGTCGGTCGCGCACGTAAAGTGGCAGTAGAGGAGCTTCCGGTCCTTCCGCTTGTCCTGCGCGTCCATTGGCAAGCGGCGTGAGTAACTTGTGAGCGCTTAAACACGAACGAGAAAGAAGAAACGGCCCATTCCTCGCCCACTATCACGCACACTGCCTGCAAAGTGCAGTCTCACGCATGCACACACACACACACACGCACACACACACACACACACACACACACACACACACACACACACACACACACACACACACACAAAACCACACACAGCACTTAATCCCACCTGCTCAAAGAAGCGGTCCCGAATGTAGTTGAGGGCGGGCACAGGCTCACCCGGCGCGCCTGTTTGTGATGCCGAATGAGCATGCAGCCCAACACGCATATCGTGAGACACGACACGCTGCCACATTACCCGATCTCCCGCCCCTTGCAAGGCGGACCCCCCCCC